>OU015503.1:74222537-74230037 GCA_907164885.2 Dolomedes plantarius
TTTCTGACGTCATCCAAGATTTTTGTTAAAGTCATAATAAACCTCGAAAGATTTTGTGCCTTATCTTGGATTTTTGCTTCTTACGATAACTAATGGTTTCAATTTCTGATGTCCAGTCATATTTGCAGCTAAAATGACAGATAATTTTGGTTTGCTTTGTTTTCCTCCAAAGCATTTTTCCTTTTTAAATGCTAAATGTCTTTTGAGGCAAACATGGAAAAAATAAAGCAGTCTCATCCGCATCAAAGAAGTTTTCTGGCTTATAGTCTTTTAAAATTTTACTCTGTTTCCCCGTTATCCAAATTTCCCATCATTATCATCAAGTCTTTACTTTCACCAGATATTCAATAAATTCACTGTCCCGCGTTCGGCATACAGAATATCTGAAAACTAATAGCTCGACAGTAAACCTGCTAAAGAGCCCCAATTAATAGCACTGGACAAGTCAAACATCTGCCCAGACCAAGCACCACAATAAGACTCTAAACTCCTAGGGGAAATACCCAAATATTTACAAAATTACTTACGTTGCCAAATTAAATAAATAAGTAGGTATTAAAATATTAGGTACAATTTTTTACAGTTATACAAAGCATTTTCAACATTCTTCTGCTGACAAATATCCAAACAGAAGTATCCACGTACACCTACACCTTTAAAGACATAATTATAACAACAATACATTTCCACTAACAACTTAAATATGTTTACAAATTTACATGCACAATTACAATACAATAGACACACACAAAGCCATTAACAACTTCATATAGCAGCGTATAATTATTTACAAACATACATGTATGCACTTGCAAAACAAACTTCATATAGTTAACATTAACAATTTTCAGTACAATAACACATACTTTATTGCAATAATACTTAATGTTTTCACATCATACAATCATATCCTCTTTTCATATATATCTAAATACATTTACAATATTACAATATACAAACAAATATTACGTAAGTACAAGTATTCAGCCAGAATCAAAATTCTTACAATTAACATTAACTAATTACTTTCAATAGTTATGTAATATACACACTAACATAATAAAACAGGGAAATGTATTTGTGTAATAACATCCATAATGTAACTAATCACTTTTTTGCTATAAAAGTTCGTAAATAATTTATGCTTATCCCAATTTCTAATATTAGAAGGCATACTCTTTCTGAACTCAACAAATAACGGACAATCCATTATGCAATGATTTACAGATTGTTCAGCGCCACAAGGGCAGCAACTGCTTTTATTGTGGAACCTATTCTGATAAAGACCGATTCAACCATGTCCGGTGATTGCTTGGTTCAATTTAAAGTCCGAGTTTAACTGTTTTAAGCTAACCTTAGGATGTATTTCATATATGACCTCCTTACATTTGACCTGTCTGTAGAGACAGGCGAGTCACTATAACAAGAAATAACGCCCCCTATCGTAGGGTAAGGGGTACTACGCAGAACGCTGGGGGTGATTGCAGACTCCAGACGTATCTGATAAGCTGTCAAGGAGAACGACGGAGGTGATTGCAGATTCTGGTCGTGTCTTATATATTTTTTTAGAGAGAAAAGTTCGGAGGTTATTGTAGACTCCGAACGTAGCTGGTATTTGCTTTAGAGCGTTGAGGTTACGTAATAATTTGTTCCTGAAAATATTGTTCTTCTACCTGTTATATATATCGTCTCTTGTACTTGTCCGTGCTATGCTCCGTCTTATAATAAACTACATGTTTTTAAAAGAGCTGGTTCTAGTATGATAAAAAAAAGAAGTACTTTCAACTCGACATCCGTCACACTGTCCCACCTATCTTGTTAGTCCCGAATGGCCCTTGTAATTATGATATTCTTAACTTGGCCTTTCTGTCATTTAATATTGGTTTTAATATGTTCAAATTCAGTGGCATCCTTGGCCACTTCATTTGCTCTCTCGTTCTTTAGTGTACCCACATGAGCTTTAACCCAATAAAAGTGTGGCTTTATCCCCCCATCTCTTATTATGCTCTTAATCTCTTCCACGGAATTACTCCTGTAATCTACCGCTTTCAGGGCTTGTAAAGCCCTCATAGAATCAGTATACAAATCTATTTCCATTTTATTACTGTTCTTGGCATCGCGCAGGGTCATATATGTGGCTCTAATTTCTGCTGCATAAGAACTTGCATTATCAGACAACCTTTCCATGGTAATCTTATTTTCCATTTCGTTCTCATAACAGACCACTCCTGAGCCCGTCCTGCCATTCTTCTGCGAGCCATCAGTGTAGTACTCTATGTTCGTCCTGGGCCTCCTATCGCAAGTCCACTCTATGGGATATAATTTCTTAACATTCTTAAATGGCTTATACTTAACCTCGCAATTTTCTTTCTTATAGCATATACCTTCATATTGCATCACATCTTCCCCAATCTCATATAAATCCTTTTCAATTTTAGCTTTGAGGTCTAAAGGCAGACAGCCCGCCAATACGGCCAGCGCATCTGTCGATACAGTCTTATAACAATGAATAATCCCCAATTGAAATAGAATCTGTATTTTTTTCAATTTTTTATTTATTCTCTCAATGTTTTTGTACCAAATCTGTACCCCATAAAGTACCACCTTTTCAATTACAACTTGATAGATTTGTTATTGAAAAGGTGGCCCTTTGTTATACCAGCCTTCAGGCCCCATATCTTCTTTGTATAACGAGTCAATTTATAAATAATTTTCAACGACTTTTCTTGTACCATTTGTAAGTGCGCAGTAAAATTTAAATCTTTATCTATCATTATCCCCAAATATTCCTTTCACCAGATTTTACTTTTACTATAATTCCGTGTCTTCTCTTAAATTTTGCAAGCCATATAATGCTTCCTCGTAATTCGTCGTATCCCAGTGCCTTCGCAAATTGAAGAGATTTCTCAATTATGAAAGGCCCAGAGATCGGAACATTTTTATCTCGCATTGTGTGTATCCACTTCAAAACTGCCTCATCCACATCTTCATAAACACGTTTTTAAACGTTTTGAACAAGAATTCGATTAATCAAAATTTTGTATAATGATTGGTAAGCTGTTTGGAGTAATACCAAATTTTAAAGCAATATCCTTTTTCTTCACGCCTTTATCCACTTCATGAAGATTTAATTTTTTTACTTTGAGGCTCAAGCACTTTTGCTTTGACATTTTCCAACTACAAGAACCGAAATTACCAGCACGACTCTGATCAACAATCTAGAAAACGGGAGCCTAAATCAAGGACACGGGACAGCTCCATTGAGGGTGAAAGGAGGGGTATTGAAAGTTTTTCTGGTGAGGTGGACAGTGGCGGGGTTGATAAAGGTTGCACTTCCTGGTTGAAATGCAAAGAATGGCAATGATTTTACTGCTCTCGGTGAGTTAGGCGACTAGTAAAACCAGTTCAAGGTCATTGATCCCCATAAAATATGTTAAATGAAAGAATAAGTTTGAAATATTGAAAAATATTTTGAGAAATATGGAGAAAAAGATATAGGATGTCAAGAAAAAGTTCGTTAAACAGAGAATGCACTTCGCTATTTGGAGGTTATTTTACGAAGAAATTCGCAAAATGTTGTTGGTTCCAAGGAAAAGTTCGCAAAATAGAGGTTCGTTAAATAGAAGTCCGACTGTATATATATAATTTATATAAATAAATATGTCGAACCCCTTCACTTCTACGGGTTCACTTTGGTTCGTTTGTCAAGACGTTTTCAATGATACACAAATAAATTTTCACAGCATAAAGTTCTGTACACAACCGTGAATATTCAAAAGTTTTTATTTCTTTCGCAAGCACAAACGTCGCTGTCTACAAGCTTATTTTCAGTATTATACAGTCAATTAACTATTTCAGTCATCTCCCAATGACTGTTACCTAACAAAGACCTAGTGCGTCTTCGGGGTCTCAATACACCCACGCACCGTATTCGTCTGCCGGCCCTCTCTAGAGCCAACAACCGCAGACTAAAACAAAACCAACGCCTTCTCTCTCGCGTGGGCACAAACACTCACTCCGACGTTCCCCTGACTTCTGCTCGGGGCACCGTCAGCAACTCGAATTCCTTATCGAGCCGGGGTCATTGTCCTACCCCCCCTGCCTCCTCGAGAAGAGAGTAGCAGGGAAGGGTGATGCCGCAGACACGACAAAATAAATATGCAGTGTGATTATAATTAAAGTTGGACTTTCGAAAAGCTGTAAAAAAAGGAACCACTGGTGAGAATGACCTGAAATTTGACCTGAATATATGCAAAGAAGGTGGAAAGCGTATGGGATACGAAAAAAAAAATAGTTCAAAATTTTAGCACTAGATGGCGCTTTATTCGTCATAACGTAAATGGGTTCGGCTACCAGTTACATTTGAATCGGAATGAGACGGCTATTTTTTGAATTGCAGGTTAAACCAACTGTACTGCTCATGTGCATGACTGCGTCGGTGTTTTACTGAAAAAATGATTTCCAACTCATTCAGCAGTTGTGGCACTTTTAGTGGAAAGCCCATCCATCGAGACAAGATCACGCCACATCGGAGGGTAAAAATCGGTTTTTAATTGTCCCGAGACAAGAAATGTTTAATATGCTGTCTACCGTTCTCTGCCACAAGTGGAAACCGGACCAATGGTGGACGCTATAGGACTGTTTTGCGCAACCATATGATTTCAGTACTTCAATAGCGGGCATGTGTGGGTAGCATAATTTTAATGCAAGATGGCGCTCCCCCACACATTGCAAATCCAGTGAAGCAGCTGCCCAACAGACATTTCTGAAGTGATAGAATCATCAGTCGTCTTTTTCCAACAACCTGGTCTCCAAGATCACGTGATCTTAATCTTGCGATTTCTGGCTGTGGGGTTATCTGAAAAATCTTGTATTCAGTGGTTCGATTGCCAACTTAGCTGAACTGAAGACAAACATTGCAAAACACATTCACAACGTCAACACTGATACACTCCGATCTGTTGTGGAATATGCTGTTTTTCGGTTTCAACTTGTGGCAGAAAACGGTGGACAGCATATTGAACATTTCTTGAGCAAGTCTCGAGACAATTAAAAACCGGTTTCTCCCATCCGATGTGGCAGCAACTTGTCGTGGGGGATGGACTTTCCACTAAGAGTGCCACAACTGCTGAATGACTTGGAAGTCATTTTTTCAGCAATAAACCGATACAGTCATGCACATTGAATATTACAGTTGGTTTAACCTGCAACTCAAACAATAGCCATCGCATTGGGATTCAAATGTCACTGGTAGCCGAACCCATTTACGTTATGATGAATAAACCGCCATCTGTATTTTAGCAATAGTTTCAAGTATTTTAGCAATAGTTTCATCTATTGCTAAAATTTTGAATTATTTTTTTTTCGTATGCCATACCCTTTTCCCCTTTGCATATATTCAGGTCATATTTCAGGTCATTCTGACCAGTGGTTCTTTTTTTACAGCATTTTGAAAGTCCAACTTTCATTCACCCTCTATATATATATATATATATATATATATATATATATATATATATATATATATACAGTATGCCCACGAAAGTCCCTTCCCACCCTCTTAACTTCGGAACGGCTGCTGCTATATTCATAAAAGTGGTGTTTAGGTATAGTAAAGTAGCCATGCGCTACTGAATGAAACCATGTACCGCGCCACTTGATGGAAAACTGCGGAGTTAGCATTCCTATCTCGAAAACGGAATGAGATAGGGAAAAAAAGTGATTTAAAAAGTTGTAGAGCATCATCGATTTAGTAAGAAAAAATACCTTGTGGACATTAATGCGAATAATAGAACGGTTAAAACGCGCATTTGTTTTTTCGCGATTTCCTACACTGTGACGTCACGAAACTTGAACAGAAAGAGAAATGATTACACAGGTCTACAAAAAAAATTTTTTTTTGGTGCCTAGAATTTTAGAACTGATTTTAGCTGTATTTGAGGCGCTGAATCTAAATATGAAATCGGTTTTTCTCTATCATCTCTACCTTTTTAGATACAGTAAAACCTCGCTTATCCGGACTAACTGGGACCATAGGCAATCCGGACAATCGAAAATCCGGATAATCCGGGAAATATGGGTAATAAGCAATACACAATCCATAACAATGAAGAATTACTTTGTTTTGTAACAAAATAAATTACATAATATTGTTAACAAGACATTAAAAAATATAAAAATAACTTTTCACATTATTTCTTAACAAAGAATTGGTAAGTCTAGTAA
The DNA here is from genome assembly GCA_907164885.2 of Dolomedes plantarius. Lineage (NCBI taxonomy): Eukaryota > Metazoa > Arthropoda > Arachnida > Araneae > Dolomedidae > Dolomedes > Dolomedes plantarius. The sequence continues at coordinate 74,228,763 of OU015503.1, forward strand.
AGCTTTCTTAAACTCAACAAATAGCATTTTATCACCATAATTTATTGTACAATCTATGCAGGAACTGTACATTGAATCAAACAAAAAACGAATATTTAGCGTACTTGTAGTCACGATCGTCTTATCATAGTTAAAAATTATTATCTAATGGGAACATTAAATAAAAATAATGTCTACAAATCTGATCCGGATTATCTGGAGATCTGGATCAACTAGAGTTGGATAAACGAGTTTTTACTGTATATCCACCTTTCTATCAATCTTTTTTTCTTCTATTCAGTATAAGTTATATATATATATATAAGTATATATATAAAAGTATAATATGTATATAAAAGTACTTCTATTCAATACATTCAAGTATGGCTGATTTGTTCCCCTGGGAAACTGGATTCCTGGGGAAAATGGGTTTTCCTGAATATTTTCTTGATGATTGGCACCTATTTATTGATAGCTCAAAGCAAAGTTTGAAATGTCTCCTTCTACACAATGGGAACAAATATGGTTCAATACCAATTACTGCCTCAACGAAAATGAAAGAAGAATATGACACCATAGCTTTGGTCTTGCAGAAGATAAAGTATCATAAACATCAATGGGTGATTTTTGTAGACTTCAAAATGGTAAACTTTTTCCTTGGACAGCAAAGTGGCTATACCAAATATCCTTGCATCGTGTGCCTCTGGGATAGCAGAGACAAAGCACACCACTGGATTAGAAAAGAGAGGCTTAAGAGAGAAAACATGGACGTTGGGGAAAAGAATGTCATTAACAACCCTTTGAACCCTCTTTCCTCCACTGCATATCAAGCTGGGCCTAATGAAGCAGTTTGTAAAGGCTCTTGATAAGAACGGATCATACTTTGCATATATAGGGAAAAAGATGCCTAAGTTGAGTAGGGAAAAAATTAAAGCAAGAATATTTGACGACCCACAAATAAGACAACTCATTAAGAATCCTGCCTTTATAAATTCCATGAATGAGGCTGAGCGAAAAGCCTGAACTTCATTTGTTACAGCTGTCGGCAATTTTCTGGGGAAACACAAAGCTGAAAACTATGTTGAACTGGTAAACGATATGCTTAACAGTTTCAGATCCCTTGGGTGTAACATGAGCATTATAAAGTGCACTATTTGCACAACCACTTAGACCATTTTCCTGAAAATTTAGGAGACACCAGTGAGGAACAAGGTGAAAGATTTCACCAGGATATTAAAACTATGGATTGACCATTACCAAGGAAGATGGGATATGCACCTGATGGCAGATTAAAGC
>OU015503.1:74235037-74285037 GCA_907164885.2 Dolomedes plantarius
ACTAAGAGAGATTTTTGAAAAATTCTTCTTAGATTTATTTAAATTAAATATTTTAGCTGTTTTAGTAACTTTTTTTAAGTTTGCATTTAAAATAATACTTTGAGGGTCATAAAATTTATATCACGAGAAAGATCATAAAAATTCCTTTAAAATGAAATCTTTTTTAAATCTTTACTTCAATTTTCTGATTTTTGGTGAATTTTTAAAGATTAATTTTTAGAATTTAATTTATTAAATGCTGATCACGTGATTTCTTTTTCTGGTACTTTAAATAAATTTATCGTCACGTGCATAGCAACTAAATATATAAAAAAATATTTTTTTTCTTGCTAATGCGGCAGACGATTGGCCATTATTTTGTCTATAAAATTATCCCTTACGATTTGTTTATAAATATATATATTTTTTTTCTACATCAATTGTATATATTGATCGTCGCATTTATTATAAATATATATATTTATTCTTTTGGAATTAATTGCATACATTGACCGTTGTATTTAATTTCAATGTACTCCGTAGCGAAGCGCGGGTTTTCAGCTAGTAATTAAATAAAAATCAATGAAATGAAAATTATGTGGCTGGTGAATAACAAAAAAAATTTTTGCTAATCTAATTGTAATTGCTAGCATTAATAATAAAATAAATTAAAATGAGTCTTAATGACCCTGCTGCAGCGTACAAAAAATAAAAAAAACATTAATGTAGAAAGAAATTAAGGAAAGAAAAGAAAGGAAAGTGGGTTTCACCCATGTGGAATACGGGGAACTCTAGGGTCAGGCTGCATCATTCGTCTCAGGGGCTGCTTGACCGAAACCTCGCTCCCTGAGCGTTACGATCAGAATTCTCGCTTCAAAATTACCGCTCTCCCAGGTCCGCCGCTGTACTCCTTGTAGACGTGCGCAGCGCTCCGTAAGGTAGAAAATAGTTCGATGGGGCGCCGTCGATTTTGGGCACAAACTTCCGGGGAAAAGGATGCAGGCCACAAATTTCACCTTTTGGATCTGTAGTCTAACTTTATTTTCGATTCTACACTCTATCTCTTCTTCCATAAAAATTCATCCCCCCCGACGACGCCATCTGCATGAAAATGTAATCTTGCGCGTCGCTCTCCAGAACTTTTCTCGTGAACCGGGACGATGTCTGTTGAACCCCTCTGTAGTCCAAAGTCCTGCAAGATCACTCCCCAAGCCTGGGTTTCCGAGGGATTTCAAAAGAAAGCAAACACAAACACACACACACACACACATACACACTACCAAGCCGAAGCCCGTAAGGGATAAGGATAGGATAGACGCTTTCAAAGAGAAAAACTTAAGTAAAATTCACCAGCCAACAAAGAATAACTCCACCCCAGCCATTTTACAATCATATTTAAAACATTAAACCACCTTAAATTCAGTAGAGGCTTAAAACATTCTTTAATTAAATCTATCTTTTATTCAGAGTTACTATATTAAAAATGGCGCTTGTAAACGTTACTAAAATTAATAATTATTTATTCTCATAATAATATCAGCAAAACAAACAAACAAACAAGTAAACAAACACACACACAACATATAAAGAAACACGGGGCTCGAGGTGGCCTATAGCGGTAGCACGCCCGATTTCGGTGCTGAGGGTGCTCGGATCGAATCCCGACAAGCGCTATTAAATACCTTCGTGTCAAGCCGGATATGGGAACGTTAAACCCGTAGACCGGAAAGTCCCTCTATGAGGTCAGAGAGGGTGGGAGAGGGTACTATCCCCACAGATTTCGTCCTTCGGTGTGCTTGGTGAAAATACAGGTGGCACGTGACTAAATCGGATCCGACTCCTGTGAGGCCAATATAAACCGCATCTGCAACCGTTAGCCCGCTAGCTTATATAGACCTGGTCTGGAATAAATTACTGAGGGTCCTCGGATCGAATCCCGACAAGCGCCATTAAATACCTTCGTGTTTAGGCGATGTGTACGTTAAGTCCGTATGCCCGGAAAGTCCCTCTATGAGGGCAGAGAATGTGGGAAAGGGTACGATTCCTCCGTTGCCGCTCCTGGGGGGGGGGGGGGGGGTGCTCGGACAAAATTGCGGTGGCACCTGGCTAAATCTGACTCTGACCCTTGTGGTGCCATTATAAACCAGAGTCGCACCCCTCAGCCCACTGAGCTATATTGACCTGGTCTGGAATAAAATCCGGTCAGGGGGCATTAGAAACAACAATAACAACAACAACACAAAGAAACATCAAAGGTGCTTCGAAGCAAGAACAGAACAAAATCATAAGGAAAAGAATGCGCTTTTCTAAGTATGCAACAATAAAATTATAAGAAAAATTTCAGGTAGTCACTTCTAACGAAACTGCCGTGGGTTATTAACGTAGGATTACTTATTGTTGCCTACCTCGTTTGTATGTATATATGTATGTATGTGTTATTTATATATGTATGTCAAAATTTTGACGCATTTTGGTACTTTTATGTTTAACTGTTTACTGCTTGTGCAAGCGATACAGACTGGGTTTGGCGAGCTGTCAAAATTATAACTCGCGAGGTACGGACGGATGGTTTTAGCGTCTGAAATTTTGCTCTCCGAAGGACTGTTATGGAGGAACGTAATCCTACGTTAAAAACTTTTACCTAAATAAATGAAAAAATATATATATATAATGTAGCATAACTAAATATAATTTAAAGGTATACAAAGATCACACACAGTTAGTTATTATTATGTAAGTAAGTAGTGTGTACAAAACAGGTGCCGAGTGAATTTATTAATGTATTGTCTGTGATATTAATTTTGCATGATGTATTTTTGAGTAGTATGAATTGTAATACTACTTGTCTACTGTTACACATAGAAATCAAAAAGAAAAGAAAAAGAAGAAATGTATTGTGATTTAACTTTGCTTGTAATCAGAAATAAATACAGAAAGGAAAAAGTCGACTGAAACCAGAAACGGCCAGCTCGAAAATTTAATTTGTTTTAGACCTCCAAGTAGAGTCTGTTGCCACGGATATGGCTAGGCAGGAATTATGTTATTTTTTAACTTAAGTTGTTTTGTTTAGTTAATGTGACTTATATACAACACCTTGCCGTTTATGCATTCGCAGTGGTCGGCATGATTTACGAATTACCTAAATAAACTGCCCCCCCCCCCAATCCTAGTAAATTAGTTAGTTAGCTTGTTTGCGCACGACAATTGCCCAGAGCATATCGTGTCGCCTCATTGTGTCTTTGCGTTTATTAGTTTTAGCATTATTCTAAATTTCTAGCATTATTGTAAATTTCTTACCGACACCTCCTCGTGGTGGACACTGGGGGCTGAGCAATGTCTCAGTTGCAAACTTCGGAGAAGGGGGAGGTAAGCAGTGGTGTTAAACGCAGTCCTAAGGATTGTTTAGAGGCTTGTAAAGCTTATGGTGATGAAGCAACAGCTAAGTTGCAAAAGTTAGTTTTTATTGTGCATGATGGGAAAGCAGCAAAGAAGGATTAGAGAGCGATTGTTGATTGGACAACTGAGATTAAAAGTACTGTCGAAAGACAAAACGAGATAATAAATTATTTGTGTAGGCAAGTTTCCGCATTGGAAGGGAAAAAGGAAGTGACTTCCTACGCGGAAGTTGTGAAGAGAACTTATGATATTAAAAATATTAAAAAGGGAGCAAGGTCAAGTTCTCGTAGAAGTGGTGAAGGGACTTCCTACTTGATGATGGTCCAGCCAAAGAAGGAACAGGATGGAGAAGTCACTAAAAGAGCTATACAGAGTATGATTGATCCCTGTAAGCAAAAGGTGGGAATAAAGACGTGTAAGAAAATTAAAAATGGAGGAATGATGATTGGTGTTGAGAAGGAAGATGAAGTCGAAACACTTATATAGGAAATTGCCTCTATTAAACAGTTAAAAGAGGACTATAAAGTGGTAAAACCGAAGAAGAGAGATCCTCAAATCATCATATATGGGATTATGGAGAAACTTGAAGATGAAGAAATGTTGATGAAGCTCAGGGAGCAGAATGATGAGCTGAAGGAGGCTAAAATGAAAATTTGCGAAGATTTCCTGGCAATGACATAATTTTAAGGAATACTTGAAGCCGGTGTTGTGCTATAAATGCTACAGATACGGGCATATTGCCCGGTTTTGTAAAAATGAAAAGGTTTGTAAAGAGTGTAGCGAGCCCTTTCACGAAGGATGTGATAAGGAGAAGAAATGTGGGAACTGTATGAGATACAACGAAAGAAACTCGACGGACTTAAAAACGGACCATGCACCCTTTAGCTGTTCTTGTTTCTGTTATGACAGGGAAATAGAACTGATTGTCTCTCCAACCAATTCAGGTGGTTCATAACTTTTGTTGGCTGTTTTGCTATTTGTTAAAATCTATCTTTGTTAAAAGTTCTCAATTTGTTAAATGTAACCACAACTTTGTTTGATGTTTTTTCTTTGTAAATTGTTTCCACTACTTTTGTTTGGTGTTTTTTGTACTAGTTGTACAGAATTTGTTTGCCTATACCGGTTGTATAGAGCACTTGTAAATTGTTTTGTAAGCTGGATGCTGAAAGTTTTGAGCGATGTAGATGGCAGATGGTGACTGCGTTGGAATCAGTAGTTTGAAATTGATCTGATAGTTATTGGCTCTTAGATGGTCTGACCGTATGGACGGTACGGTGATGTACACCGTACACCGATGGACGGTACGGTGTTGGAGCCTGGGGTTGCTCAGCGACGAGCGGATTGCCGTCGCGGCGACTATGTTGTCAGTAGTTTATGCCTGCTGTATACGCTTACCGCGGAGGCTAGCTTAACTTTTCGAATCCTTACCTAAATAAACTGTTTGTGTATGTTTATTTGTATCTGCATGTTTTTGTTCTATGTTTATTTTGTTCTGTGTTTACGTGCTTATAATAAATAACATTATTTGCAGTCTGACATAATATCGCTCGTATTGTTCGGAATTGTGAATGCAATGTTAGAAATGTTGATTGCACTTTGTTGTTTATTTTATTTGCGAAGGTAAATTATTACGTATGTATTGTTCGTATCATGTATTTAATGTAGTAAGCAGTGTTTGTGTATTGATCGCACTGCTTTTGTAGTTTGACTTTGTTAATATTGTAGCGAAGCTCGTGCGTAGCTGCTGTGTCCTATTGTAACAGGAATAAGGTGTTTGGCTGCGGTTCTGAAGGGGATGAGCTCAAGCCCCGCAGGATGCAAGTTGCTTTTCTTCAAATTTCCTTTGTTATCATTTCTCGTTTTATTCAGAATGTTCTAATATGCTAATTTATTGTATTCTAATTTATTATATGCTAATTTAGTATATGCTAATTCTAGTTTCTACCGTTCCAGAAAGTTCGGTAACTGTATATAAGTCGAGCTAGCGTTCAGTTCAGGTTGAATAAAGTTCTCTAGTGCAGCTCTCGCATTGATTTCCTGTGATATAAATTCGAATCTACGTGACATTTGTGGTGGAGGCGCCAGGTACTACGATAGGTACGACGGAAGATCTACGCAGAAGCCAACGGCAAGAGAACTCTCACCGAGAAACTCAGGCAAGAGAACTCTCGCCTGAGTTTGGCTTGTTACCAGATCCTAGAAGAGGTCCGAGAAAAATGCCTGAGGGAAACGAGACCGAGCCAAAGCTTCCAACTGATGCCATCCCGTCTCCATTCAACATCGTACAAGTGCCGTTCCTTACATACCAGTTACCCCGAAATCCGTGCCTCTTCACCGGAGACGACCTACAGGATGCCAGCAGGTGGCTTAAAGACATTCAACGAGTCGCCACCTATAACCGTTCGGATGAACAGATGTGCCTAGCGAATGTCATCTTCTATCTTGCTGGAACGGCCCGACTATGGTTTGATAACAATGAGCACACTTTTACTAATTGGGCCACGTTTAAGCAATCCCTGAACAATAATTTTTGCCGAACAGACGATATGCTGCGCCAAGCTGAAAGGCTGTTGCTCTCACGTGCGCAACATACTGGGGAGACATCTGAGTCGTACATCCAAGATGTGCTTGCTCTGTGTCAAAAAGCTAATCCCGACATGCCAGAAGAAGAAAAACTGGCTCATCTCATGAAAGGGATTTCAGATGACTTATAGCAGATCCTGTTGGTTCAGGATTATAACACCATCGATGTGTTTGTAAAACATTGTCGTCAGATAGAAAGCCTTTGAAGAAGACGTATCGTCCGCCCAGTATTCCAGGGGCTACCTAATGTCTCTACAGCGTCGGCCGTAACGGAAGTAGGAGACATAGGATCGTTGGTACGTGCGCAAAAAATCTTGCCCGAAGCACAATGTTACATGAGCGAAGAACCAAGTGCACCAACTGATGTCGCATCTGTGGTCCGGGAGGAAGTAATGGAAGCCCTAGCACCGGTCACAGGTCAAAGAAGACGCATCACCAATTTGCGCCCCTCAGCTCCAGTTAGGCTTCAGCCAAGGCGTGAAGCTAGGGTCAACAGTGTTCCAGAGCGTAAAACGGACCTGTGGAGAACTTCTAATAATGTACCACTATGCTATCACTGCGGACGTCCAGGACACGTGCTGAGGTATTGTAGGGAAAGACGATGGGTATTTGCAAATGGAAAAGCCGCTAGAACATCCAACCCCCGACAGAACATGGACCCTACAATATATGGCGCCTTTTCTCAACGTGATATGGACGCTGACTCTTTATACAGCTTGGACGACAATAATGTGCACCCCACATCTTCCAGTTTTAGAAGCGGTCTACCCTGGCCGCTCCTTCAACCGCCGACAGTCGCAATCTCATGTACGCCGCTCTAGCCAATCGCCCCGCCAACTCAGGGAGGAAAACTAACTCCAGCGACCTGTGCAGGAAGTGAGGCAGCAGATGAGAAAATCCTCCGACGTATACTACCACCAAGTTAAAGAGGAACACCACCTATGTCACAGTAAACGGGCAATGTGTGCAAGCCCTCGTTGATTCAAGTGCTGATTATTCTGTCATATCTGAAGAATTACGCAGAAAATTGAATGCGCCTATGTTTACTGAGAGAGGACCTATACTGAGAACTGCATGCGGAAAACCTGTAGTGACCTCAGGACGCTGTGTATTATGAATCAACTTAAATGAGACTACAAAACCGTTTGAATTTCTTGTTTTCCCGCAGCCAAACACTTTACTCCTGTGCCACGGCAGCCACGCAAGAGCTTCGCTACAATATATGCAGAAAATTTGAATCGCAATTTGTATTATAATATTTAGATTATTTCGTATGTATGGCATGCACAGTTCGTATTTATTATTTGTGGTTTGTATTGTACTAAGTATAACTAATAGTGTATCATGTATAGTATAGTGTTTAATGTATGAATTAATGTAAAGTGTTTCATGATAATCTCATGATGCACTGTGTATATACTGTACGCGCAACGCTGCATTTGTCAGCGTTTTGTGAGGGATAATTTGCAATGTGTATCTACAGTGTGTGTATTGAATGTATTTATATGTATGTTATTTCTTTACATAGTAATATGTATTGTACGTATGTAACTATAGTATGTGTAACATATTTGTGTATAATATGAGTAACATATGTACAGTATTTGTATTATAGTTTGTGTAATAGTGTGTGCATGTCGGTATAGATTGTTCCGTTTGTTTAATAATGTTCTGAGTACGTTTATAGACATTAGCAATATAATAGACTTTTATAAACATGACTATTTCCTGTAAGGCATTGTTATTTAACAAATGTGTGACATTAAATATTTGTGATTGGGACTTGCAGTGACAATGCAGGAAGTTCTGACAAAAACAATTTGGAAATAACAGTTTAGAGCTTTTATACCCGTTATAACGGCCCTCTGACAATAGAATGCATCAAGCATAAATGGTAACTTCCTTACAAATAAATGGGGTGTTTTTAAAAGACCTCTGTGCCGGCAGTACTATGTTACAACAGAGCTTTACATTTTTGTCCGGCCATTAAGTGGACGGTGGACTTTCCGTGTATTTTTTTCAAATATGTAGTGAAAAGTAAAATGAAAACTTGATGGCTTTAGAAAAGTAAGTATTAAAGGTAGGTGAAAAAAACATCTATTATATGGTTTTTTCTCAAAATAAGTAATTTCCACGATTGCAAGTCTTTGAAATACTCCTTACGGCATACTTTTTGACGAAAATTTATAAAATTTATAATAAAGACTCCTCTAATACATCAAAATAAAGTTATGTATCCATTTTAGGTTTCGACATCATTCAGATTATCAAAGTTAAACTTAAGTGTAGGTTTACGAAAACTAAGAGTACGAGATTAAAAATATTTCTTAAAAATTAACTATTCAACGAAAGTACAAAGTAATACACAACTCTGTTCAAAATGTATTTATAAACAATACAAATGCAAAATTAAGAGTATAAGTTAAACATTCAATCGCAAGGATCATTTAAAAAAATAATTTAATTTAAATTTTTAAAATATAAAAAAATTAAATATGTATAAAATTTTATAAAGTGTTTAATATAGTTATACTTTAATGAATACTAGCTGTTTCCCCAGCGTTGCGCGGGTATTTATTTATCTCAATTTTTTTTATTACACGGGAAAAGGAATGAATTCTACATATAGTGTGAAATTTAAGTAATTTAATTTAAAGGTATTTAACAGTAAATATAGTATACAAATGATAAATGAAAATTGCAAATTCACTCTATTATTAATTTAACTCAAAACTTGAGTATAAACAACATTTTTAATTTCCTATATTCTCCTCAGTGACTCTAAAACTATGGATTCGACACTACTCTCGGTCATTTTGGACATTTTATATTCACTCTTTCTCCCCCCGCCTCGCCCCCCAATACTGAGGAGGGCTGAACTCTCAATTAAACGGTATCGGAAACGTTCCTATTCATCTCAGCGACCCTGAAAACTATGGATTCGACACTATTCTCGGTCATTTAGGACATTTTATATTCACACTTTCTTCCCCCCCCCCGCATCCTCCCCAATGCTGAGGGGGGGATGAACTCTCACTTAAACGGTATAGGGAGTGTTCCTATTCATCTCAGCGACCCCGAAAACTACGGATTCGACACTACTCTCGGTCATTTTGGAATTTTATATTCACCCCTTCTCCCCCCCCCCCCCCCGTGTCCCCCAATTCTGGGAGGGGCTGAACTCTCCCTTAAACGGTATCGAGAGTGTCCTTATTCATATCAGTGACCCCTAAAACTATGATTTCGACACTATTCTCAGTCATTTTGGACATTTTAAATTCACCCCTTCTTTCCCCCACCTCACTTCCCAGTGCTGATGGGGACTGAATTTGCACTTAAACGGCATCGGAAGTGTCACTATTAAACTCAGCGATCCCGAAAACTATGGATTTGACACTAAAATTAGTCGTTTTCTATTATTTTTATATGTGCTCCCTGCCCCCTAGGGGTGCTAGGGGTGTCTAACCCCCCAGTGTTTCCTGCGGGAGTGAGAAAAGCATCTGTACAAAATTTCATCTCAGTCAGATGGACCGTTCGGGAACGTATAAAGGACACAAAGAAACATTTTTTATGTATATGTATATATATATATATATATATATATATATATATATATATATATATATATATATTGTATGTAAAGCAATGTATATTAATTATATATGTTTCGTAGATATCATATGCATATTTATATTATATTTTGTCCGCTGGTGTATTTATGTATCCAAGGAACGGGCGCAGCGCTAGGCAGCGTTGTCCATCCAAAACGGATGAAAAGTTAATTTTAATTTGTAAAGACTAGTCAGTTTGTTTTCCGGCTTGGTGGTACGAGTATAATTCGTTCTCCCCCCCCCCCCCTAGCCCTGATCCCAGACGAGCAGATTGCGGTCGGGACGTCTCGCCATTAAAATTGCCGTATAAGCTTCGGCTGTGGCCGGCAAAATCCTTTAATTACCTAAATAAAATGGGTTTATTTCATTTGAAAGACTACATTAGCGATGTCAAAAGTGACAGCACAGATGGATGACAATCTGACATTTTTAGAGTGCGTGCATTGTACGGAGTGAGTAACTTCGATTTTTATTAACTATCCAATAAAGGCGGTATATTTCTAGCGAATTGAGTCTACGCTTTGAATGAGACTTAAAATATTACTGCCTTACATTTTCATGGTAAATAAATATAAATTTTGTCGTTAAAAATTTTATTTAATTGATCAAAACCGTGGCGACTCCCAAGGAATCACTTCGAGACCCCAATAAGGTCATGGCCCACAGGTGAAGAAACCCTGCTCTAAACAATTCCTTGTTAGGTTTTTTTCTAGAAAAGGAATTAATTCCTTTACTAGAAAAAAAAATAAATTAAAGGACATAAAAAGGAAAAAAGGGATAGAAAATAATTTATAAGGATTTAATTAATGAAGGATAGAAAAAGAAAAAAGATGAAAATAATAATTAATAAAGCATTTAATAAAGAATAGAGAAGGAAAGGGAATTCCTTTAAAGGAATTAATAAAGTTAGAAATTCTAAGCGAGAATTTGAAGTTAATGTACGAGAGTCTGTTGATAAGACTATGCGAAATCCAAAAATTAGGGCAACTGAACAGAAATAGTTGGCAATTTCATTTTTTACCACACACATTTAAAATTAACATTTAGCATGCTTCAAAGGTACGCATCTCAAATTATAAACAGTTCCGTCGATTAGTCTGTGATTGAAAGCCATTTTAATGCGTCAACCCTTGATACTTTACTTTCATAATGCAACGAGTTCTGCGTGTTGATAAATCGTTACTTTTAAAGAGGCAAAACGGAGGCAGAAAACTAAGTCCAGTCTCCTTAAATATTATGGCGAATCTGTACCTTCGATTAGAATGACTTACAATTGCTTTATAACTAGTAATACTGGTCATAGAATACCCTTTCTTTTGCTCCCGGTAACTCAGACTAACACGTGGCTCGTGTAAGCCTACTACCCTATGAATGTTTTCTTTAGTCGAGAAAGGTTGAAGACCCCTACTTTATACTATTATGAATAGATACAGAGAGCACTATTTACTGCCTGTAATACTAATTACAAAAAGTATGATAAATTTCACTTGATAGCAGTTCTATAATACCATTCGTGAAACGTAAAATGACAGTTATTTTAAACACTAGTTATTTTTAGCTACCCAAACAAGAGATGCTTAGGACTTCATATTCAAGAAAATTACTACTAGGAATTTGGATGACTTAATTTTGTCATCATTGCTGAATCGTCTAACAAGAACTCAGCCTGTAATTTGTTCACCTATTCTTTCGAAAAACATTGCTTTATTTTAAGTGCTCATTGCATTGCTTGCATACACTTAGATACTTTACTTGCTTCCCAATGATGTAGGCTCCAGCTTTCGATATTGGAACCGAGCTTTATTACAGTGAATTCACCGAGGTTTTTCCGTTTATAGAACTTTTAATCCTTTAATAATTTAACTTTAATGACTTCCCTTTTCTATGCTATAGCATTTCATTTGATTAACTTAATGATTTTATACGTTTATTGTATACATGGTCTTAGTGAGTGAGTGAGTGTGTGTGTGTATATATATATATATATATTGTAAGAATCTGTTACGACCCTTCCGAATAAATCACCCAGACAGCCGGACCTCCCACAGCAGGTGAACAGCGAACAGTTCTATCTTTCAGCGTCAAGGTGTCTGCACACAAAGAATGGTGTTGCTTCTAGCCGCCGGGCCTGGGAGGACGTAAACTAATGACTAGTTCGACGTAAACTAATGACTATTTCGACGTGAACTAATGATTTTCAGATCAGCTGAATCATGGGAACCGAACACATGGCTTCGTGGTCAGGCGAATCACAGCCAACGGACATGATGTCACAAAATAGTGCCAGCCAACCAAAACTTGTGTAGTCACGTGACCGGAAGCACGGTTGCCAACGCCGCAGAAGAAATCCAGTTTTTTAGACAGACTTGGTCGAGACTCATCTAGAGGGCACCTATCGTCTACGTTGTCCTGGAGCGACCGACTTGATCCTGACTTATTTTCAGAGCAGCCGCTCGAAGCTCTCGTCAACGAATACTTCACCCCGAAGTATAGCTATCTCAGAGCATCCTGCTCTACAGGATTCGTTATTTTATTTTCAGAGCTGTACGCTCTAGAGGCTGTGTACCGACCTTCTAGTTCCGCTGTGACTGTACGTGCATCTTATCATCGAAATCATTTGGTTATTACGAAGGCTAGTTCCCTCTATGTCTAGAGGTAGATCAACACCTGTGTAAAGAGTGTAATAGATCAACACCTGTGTAAAAAGTTTCCGACTAAAATTTAATAAAACTGTATTTTAATTTAGTAGACTGACTCTGAACATTTTTAGCTACCCGGAGTCTGAAGATATCACAGCCTACTAATAATTGGTGGCAGCGTGTTTGGGATTGTCCCATTAATTAAAAATTGGCAATCCACCCCTTCGAATTAGGAAATTAGAGTAGGAAGCCCATCTAGGACTTTTTGTGCGGACGTCCCGTCCCAAGTGTGTGCATCACAGATACCAGTATATAGCAGCGAGCAGCCTACCAACAGTGGATTTGTGCAGCGATCAAGTATTGGGGCTGCATATTAAATAAGAAAATCCCCCAAGAACCAGCCTGGAAAGACTGCCTAGCTTCAATGAGAGCCTACAATCTAGTCTTCAAAATTAGACAAGGTAAGCCTGTTTTCTCATTAGAGGCAAAAGTAATTGATTGATTAATTAAAAGTAAATTAATTGATTAGAATCTGTGTAAATGTTAACATGTGTAAATTAATGTTTCATGGGAAATAACTATTGAATTGAAATAAGTAAATTATCTGTGAGAAATTAATTAATTGAGTCAAAAGTAAATTAATGAAGTATTAGAATTGTTTATGCAAAAGAATAAGGTAAAAATGAATTGTATGCAATGTGTTTAAAATTTTAAAAGAAAAGTAAATGAACAAATAGTTGTTAGATGAATACTAGAACTGTGGATAATCTGATTTAAGTACTTATTCTAAATTGAAATTAAGTAACTGTGTTTTGCCAACTAATTTAGTCAATTATTGAAATTAAGAAATTGTGTATTGCAAATTAAATTAGCCAATTATTGAAATTAAGTAATTGTGTTTTGCAAACTAATTTAGTCAATTATTGAAATTAAGAAATTGTGTATTGCAAACTAAATTAGCCAATTATTGAAATTAAGTAACTGTGTATTGCAAATTAATTTAGTCAGTTATTGAACTTGTGTAGAGTGCTTAAGATTATATGGAAGTAGCATTGATTTATTATGTGTGTGAAATTTGGTCTGAAAAATTTAAAAAAATTTTTGAATTGTATGTGCCATGTTAGGATTTCAAACGAGTCTGTTAAACTGTAATCTTTCGGAGTAACCCCCCCCCCCTTTTTCTTGGAAGAACGTAGCACTAGAATTCCCCGAACTGAGAGGGCTCTATTGTAAAGGCGTGAGAAAAGCGGACAACCAGTTCTTTTGTTGTGTTGAGGTCAAAATTCCGAGGGTTCCGGTAAGGTTAAGTTGTGGATAAATAGTTATTGAGGCAAAATGTCGTTTTTAACAAAATACAAGAAAATTGACTTGCAGAATTTGGCTTTGGAGCTGCGAGTAGAAATTCAAGAATCAGATAGAATAATTGACCTGGCAAGAAAAATTTCAGAAAGTGAAGGTTTCGAGGAAGTGAGCGCGAAAAATATTCTCGTAAATATTATAGAAGATCGAACATTGCAAGCAGAGCGCGATTTTGAGCTTGAAAAACTTAAAATCATACATATTGGGGAAAACAGTAGTGTGAATTCCTTGAACTCAGAAAGCGGAAACCCGTCTAGGCATGTTAAATCGGTAATGCAGAGGTATGATGCCGAAAAGATAGACATAGCTTTATTCTTAAATCTGTTTGAGAGGCAAGCTAGGAAATTGCAAATTAATGATTGTGATTTAGTGTCAGAGTTACTCAGTCTTTTGCCGAGCGAAATAGCGGGAATAATCATCAGGGAACCTGAAGAAAAAAATGATAATTACGAATATGTTAAGTCGGTACTGCTAGACAGGTTTAAACTCAGTGCCGAAGCTTTCCGTACGAAGTTCCAAACCCATCAACGGCAGAACGGTGCTTTGTGGAAAGATTTAATATTTGAATTGAGGAGCTATTTAGAGGGATGGTTAGATGGAATTGAAATTAAAGATTTTGAGTCACTCAAAGAACTTATGGTAGCCGACCAAATAAAGCGACGCGTACCAGCGGAAATCAAAGATCATTTCGTAGATGTATGGGGAACACTAAATGATCCTATAACTTTAGTAAGTAAGCTAGACGCGTATGAGTCGACCCGCCGATTCGTAAAGAAACCGACGCAAATTAAACCACCCGAGAATAGAAAGGTAGACCGCCCCAAGCAGTCAGAGAAAGTTAGTCCCGCGACGAAAACGGGAGTAGAGAAATCAGGCCCAAAAGAGTGGCGCAACGCTGCTAACAAAAATAATAACGATTGGAGGACCAGGGAGTATGAGAAGCGAAGTGGCCCCACTTGCTTTCAGTGTGGTCAGAGTGGTCATATCCGCCCAAACTGTCCCGAATTAAAAAAATCCAGCGAGATCATAAACAATCTAGCTACGACGGAAGATTTTTCTCCTGCGTTTAAGCCCTACTTGAGCGAAGCTCGCGTGAATCAGGTCCAAACCGTAGTATTGCGTGATAGCGGGAGTTGCGCAGATTTGTGCCCCGCGAAATTAGTTAAACCCGGAGATTTCACCGGAGAAAATATTTGGCTCAAACAGCCCTTGGAAAATGAATTTAGATGTCTACCCTTAGCTCGAGTAACACTTGAGAGCCCAGAATTCGGCCAAGTGATAACAAAAGCCGCCGTGGTAGGTCAGAGTGTGGAAATGAACCACTACTTGCTGGGGAATGCCACTCAGGAGCTGATAGAAGCGCAAAAATTAAAACCAGCTAGCGTTAATGCAGTCACCCGAAGTCGAGGTAAGCAGGAGGAAATTCAAAAGGGAAATTCTGCAGAGAACGGTGAAGCGGTCGAACGACTAACGGAGTCGCCAGAGTCAGACGTTAATTCGCCGGATGACTTAGAACATATAGAATTGCCGGTAGTGGTAGAAACTGACGAGTCATTAGGGGAAGTGAGTGCCGACACTTTCGCTTTAGAGCAAAAAAATTGTCCTGAACTTGCACCTATTTGGGAAAAAGTTAAGCAACAGAAAACCCTGGAATTTGTGGTCGAAAACGAATTACTTTTTAGGAAATCGCGAGATCACAGAGGGGAGGAAAGAAAACAATTGATTATACCAACTAAGTACAGGTCTAAAGTTTTAAGTTTATGCCATGATGGCATCGGATCGCACATGGGAATGTCAAAAAGTAAAGACAAATTATTGAGATATTATTTTTGGCCCCAGTGCATAAAAGAGTGTAAGGACTTTGTTAGATCGTGTGACCTCTGCCAAAGAATAGGGAAATCACAAGAACAAAAGAAAGCCCCGCTTAAATTAGTCCCAGTAATTACGGAGGTTTTCACAAAAATTAACGTGGATATTGTGGGTCCATTGCCGATTTCTCCAAAGGGAAATCGATATATATTAACTGCGTTGTGCATGGCATCCAAGTACCCGGAAGCCATACCTTTGAGTGCTGTAAACTCTGAAAATGTGACGGGGGCTCTGTTAGAAATTTTCAGTCGGATAGGGTTCCCGAAGGAATTACAATTAGATAATGCTACCTATTTCACCAGCAATTTAACGACCACGTTTCTGGAGAAATTCGGAATTAAGGTGACGAGAAGCTCAATATTTCATCCGCAAAGCAATCCCGTTGAGCGTTTTCACCGCACCATTAAACGGCTCCTGAAAGTTATCTGCCTTGAAGCAAAAGAAAATTGGGAAGTAGGATTACCCTCAGCCATGTTGGCTCTTAGAAATGTCACACATTTATCAACTGGATTTAGTCCGGCGGAATTGATATTTGGGAAGAATTTAAGGGTGCCGGAAACACTACTTTTTGAAAAATGGTGTAGGAAGTCGCCGGAGACTAATGTGGTTACAGAGTATGTTTTCAAGCTGATGAACAGGCTACGGAACTGTCAGGAGATCGCTTCCGAAACCGAAAGGGAGATCAAAGTTAAAAGGAAGGCTTATTATGATAAAGGGTCAGTGAGGAGAGAGTTTAAAGTTGGGGAGAAAGTTTTGGTTTTATCCTCTTGCCCCGCAAACAAATTTGCCGTTAAGTGGGTGGGACCTGGAGAAATTGAGAAGAAATTGTCAGAGACAAATTACATTGTAAAAATGCCGGGGAAGACTGACAAGGTACAGGTGTACCACGTAAACCTATTAAAACCATACCACCAACGTATGGAATGTGTAAATTTAATTATGTGCGAAGAAATTACAAATGAGAACAGCGAAACTGACCTAGAGATCCAATACCCTGTATCAAGCCCGAATATTTTCGACTACCAGGAGATTATTAAGGGTAGCATGTTAGAAGAGAGATGTACTCCCGAACAAATCCTAGAGTTAGGTGAGTTGTTACAAAACCATCAGAAATTATTCTCGAACGATCCGGGCCGAACGCATCTAATTGAGCATGATATTGAGCTCATTAGTGACAAACCAATTAGATCCAAACCCTATAGGACTTCACCGCGGCAAAATGAGATCCTAAAAACCGAAATTAAAAGAATGTTAGATCTAAAAATCATCGAAATTGGAGAGTCGGATTATACCTCTCCAATGATATTAGTCGAAAGTCCAGGTCGAGAGCCTCGCCCATGTGTGGATTACAGACGCCTTAACTCCGTTATCAGAACAGAGTATTATCCACTACCGAACATGGATGACCGTATCGAGAAAGTGGCCGCCGCTAAATTTATTACGGTAATCGATTTGACTAAGGGTTATTGGCAAATCCCCTTGAGCACTAGGGCGCAAAGACTTGCGAGTTTTGTGACTACTTTTGGGACATATCGCCCCTTAGTCCTTCCCTTCGGGTTAGTGAATGCGCCCTATTGCTTCTCAAAATTTATGGCGCAGCTACTTCAGGGATGTGACGACTTCTGCGTTCCATATTTGGACGATGTCGCCATATTCTCTGAAAATTGGCAAGATCACCTAAAACATCTAGATATGATCTTGAAGAAAATAGCTTCTGCCAGGCTAACGATCAAACCTTCCAAGTGCAAATTCGCACAAGGTTGTGTTAAGTATTTGGGACACATGGTGGGAGAAGGACGTCGGACGCCGACCGAAGCAAAAATTAAAGCAGTAGTAGATTTTCCTACACCGCGGGATAAGACCCAAATCCGACAGTTCCTTGGACTTAGTGGTTATTATGCTAGATACATTCCTAACTATGCGGTCATAGCTGAGCCGCTGACGCGGGCGTTAAAAGGAAAACACAGAAAAGAGAGGGTTCAATGGTCGGAGGAGTGCAATGCAGCGTTTCAAGAGTTGAAAACGAAACTAACTGAGAAACCTGTTTTGTACGCCCCGGACTTCGCCAAAGAATTTATCCTGCAAACCGATGCATCCGACATTGGTATCGGTATAATATTGGCACAAAAGGGACCGGAGAATACTGACCATCCAGTGTTGTACCTTAGTAAAAAATTTACTAAGGCAGAAAAGAAGTTTTGCACCACCGAAAAAGAGTGCGCAGGCATAATATACGCCATAAAGAAACTAAGACATTACCTGGATGGGCAGAGATTCACCATCGAGACGGATCATAATCCGCTCGTTTTTCTTAAGACGAATGCGGGAAATAACCCAAGGCTTATGAGATGGGCTCTTGCCTTACAGCCTTTCAATTATCAAATCGTCCACAAATCTGGTAAATTGATAGGTCATGCCGATTGCCTAAGCCGTTTCATGGCAGAATAGAAACCTTAAGTCAGGCGTAATGTTGTAAATAAATTAATGTAGAGTGTGAAAATAATTAATGAATTGTGTAAATAACTTAGTGTATTAATGTGTTAGGTAACCTAGTAATCATAATGTATTAGAATAAATGTATTAATGGTGTAGTAAATTAAATGCATTGCCTCTAATGATGTATCAGGTGAGCTGTGTCTAAAAGTGATTTTCAGATTTTGCCATTATGCCAAAATCTCCTTCAAGGAGGGAGGGGTTGTAAGAATCTGTTACGACCCTTCCGAATAAATCACCCAGACAGCCGAACCTCCCACAGCAGGTGAACAGCGAACAGTTCTATCTTTCAGCGTCAAGGTGTCTGCACACAAAGAATGGTGTTGCTTCTAGCCGCCGGGCCTGGGAGGACGTAAACTAATGACTAGTTCGACGTAAACTAATGACTATTTCGACGTGAACTAATGATTTTCAGATCAGCTGAATCATGGGAACCGAACACATGGCTTCGTGGTCAGGCGAATCACAGCCAACGGACATGATGTCACAAAATAGTGCCAGCCAACCAAAACTTGTGTAGTCACGTGACCGGAAGCACGGTTGCCAACGCCGCAGAAGAAATCCAGTTTTTTAGACAGACTTGGTCGAGACTCATCTAGAGGGCACCTATCGTCTACGTTGTCCTGGAGCGACCGACTTGATCCTGACTTATTTTCAGAGCAGCCGCTCGAAGCTCTCGTCAACGAATACTTCACCCCGAAGTATAGCTATCTCAGAGCATCCTGCTCTACAGGATTCGTTATTTTATTTTCAGAGCTGTACGCTCTAGAGGCTGTGTACCGACCTTCTAGTTCCGCTGTGACTGTACGTGCATCTTATCATCGAAATCATTTGGTTATTACGAAGGCTAGTTCCCTCTATGTCTAGAGGTAGATCAACACCTGTGTAAAGAGTGTAATAGATCAACACCTGTGTAAAAAGTTTCCGACTAAAATTTAATAAAACTGTATTTTAATTTAGTAGACTGACTCTGAACATTTTTAGCTACCCGGAGTCTGAAGATATCACAATATATATATATAAATAAAACAGTTCCGTAACTAACGACTCACTGAGTGATATACAATGCACAGACCAAACCGCTGGACCAAACCGCTGAAATTTTGCATGGCGATTTTTATAGTGTAGGGGAGCACCAAGAAAGATTTTCGAAAAATTCTGATTTTTTAAATTAAATTTTTAAGCTGTTTTAGTCAATTAAGTTTGCATTTAAAATAATGATTTGAGGGCTATAAAATTTATATCATGAGAAATATAAAAATTTCTCTAAAATGAAATCTTACGAATCTTTAAAAATTCACAAAAATCAGAATGGAGGTAAAGATTTATTTTTAGAATTTAATTTATTAAATACTGATCACGCGATTTCTTTTTCTGGTACTTTAAATTTATCGTCAAGTGCATAACTAAATAGACGAAAAAATATTTTTCTCTCTTGCTAATGAGGCAGACGATCGGACATTATCCAAAAAAATATTAAAATACAATAAAAGATTATGGTCAAACTGTACTATATTAACTGTACTATAGTATGTCGTATTAAATTTAATTTGAATATTTTCTTCTACATTATCTATAAAAATAGATCTTGCGATTTTTTTATAAATATTTGTTTTTTTACATCAATTGTATACATTGTTAGTCTTATTTATTATAAATTTTTTTGGACCTAATTGCATACATTGACCATTGTATTTAATTTGAATGTACTCCGTAGCTAAGAGCGGGTTTTCTGCTAGTTTATAAATAAATCTTTAGGGTATGATTAATGCAGACGTTAAGCGTTTGCTTTATGTGACGGTGAACACTAACAGGCATAGCAGCTAATAGAATGTGCTGTTGTTAAAACTTAAATAATCTTAAACTTCCTCTCACCACCTCAAAAAATGCACTGCATAAAAGCCTAAATCTAATCTTACAATATTTGCACAGCATCTTTAAAATTGATTATATGAAGTTATAAATTGGGCCAGAATAAAACAAGTCTATTAACCCTTCAGTGGGTTAGTTAATTTTTGGAACACCAGCAGGCGCGCGTGGCACAATATGCAACGTCTTTCAACCTTATTCCTTTTGTAATAAACTTTGAATTTGAAAATAATCTGCGTTTTATAACAAGATATAAAATGATAATATTGAGATATATTTATAATTAAAGGCCAAATAATGCAGATATAATGAATTATTTCAAAACTATCCGGCTTACTGGATCTAAGGACAACTTGCAAATTATTCCTACTATGTCCAAAAACCTAAAAACAATGAGATTGTCCATCTTCGAGATATGCGGGATACTGTGTAATAGCTGCACATTCGATCGAGTACATCAACACCTGCTTTTGTCGTATTGTAATCCAGTATAATCGCTGTTTACCACGGTTAAATCACGACTAACAATGGATGGAAATGAATACAAGGATCAGAAAATCAGACCTGCTTTAGAAAAGGTGTTGCTATAAATAGAAAAACTGCTTAGAACATTCGAACCTTACCTAACAAACCATTGAAAATTACGCAACTGTTGCACTCTGTATACGGGCGCTGCCGCTGAAGAGTTAAAACCCGCAAAGTCTACTGTATAACGTCGCCATATCCGTCCCCCCCCCCCCATTGCTTTTAATCAGGATTAAACCGTCATAGTTGTCAAGCATACATTTTAAAGATCTATTAAATACAATTTTAGTTCACACACGCAAGATTCATTTTATTCAGTCTCTTTACACAAAGGCGATGCTAAAAATTGCACAAACAGCATAAAAACAGATAAAAATGTACAGGAAGGGGTTCGACAAGGATATAATCCACTAAGATGTTCTGAAACACGGCTCTAAGACTATTCAGAGAGTCAGCATAAAAATAAATAAATATCATTGAAACTTTCTGCTTCTTTTGGCGTTGGCGTTATATAGTTGGCACCAGACAACTTTATTAACCAGAAGGGGCACACCTGCCGTTTACCACCTCATGACCTGGCAAAGCACACACCAGCTTACGACACCTTTTGAAGAACGGGTCGTATTTGTGGGCCGAAGGACATTCGGGGGTGGCCACCTGTGTCATTCCCACTTGGTCCCCGTCTCCCTGGTTGACATCGAGGAGCAGAGCGAACGACATCGGCCTCCTCCTGCCAAGCAGGGATGTCCTACACGCTAGATCGGCAACAGTCTTGTGGTTGCAGACGGCACAGTGAGGGTTCCTGTAAGCCTTATTGTCGACGTACACAACTGCCATGTACTCCGCGCACTTTGTCCTCACTAAGTTCCGAGTCCAATCCGTGGCACACGTGGAGATGACATTCGCTCGACAGAAACGAACACTCGAGTTGATGTAGTCTGGGACGTCGAAAATTATATCGCACTCAACGAAAGTTGGATTACCTTCGGCAGTCAACCTGAAAAAGGTTAAGAGGACATTGGATCAGTTTTGCTGTAATGTATGACACGAAATAAAGTTTTTTTAAATAAAGAAATCTTGAATCAAAGCTAAGGTAAACCGAAATCTTTGAGGTAATTCGCGTTATTAGTAGATTCACCTCGATAAAAAAGGCATTTCTTACATGAAGTAAAATTTTGCAGTTGAACGAGCTACATATCCATTTCTAACCCCTTAAAATTGTATAATTTTCAAGAAAACTGTAATAAGTGTTTATTTTTTCCGGAGTATTCAATTTCTCTTGATCTGTCACATCTACCTAAAAAACCATCCCCAATTACATCATAGTCTGGTGCTGCCATCTGGTATGAAAAATAAGAAATAAGTTTCAGGGTTAATGAAATGGATTGTTTTTAAACTTTTTGTGCTTTACTTTTAAACACTCCAGCTCGGAAACATCACGGGCGCGATAAATAGAAGGCGAAACCTCACACCGTGATTTTGACAGGAGCGAGAAGGAAGGGGTTAAGTTCTATATTTAAACAAAGCAACAGAAAAATCAGTCTCGGATCAGGGTACAGATAGAATGCCTTTCTCTACATTAAGTTTACTATTTCATTTTCCCCAATAAGAATGTTCAAAAGCACATTTCCATTAAAGATTCCCCAGCGTTAGCGTCTGACACACACTTCAACTAATTTCTATTTTTGTTGTCAAAATATTAACTTTTCGGCTGAGCATACTGTGTACCGAGAAGAATAGCTCGTTATGACCCATTTATCTCTGAAGATACTCAAAATGCTTCAGATAACATAGAAGAATATGAAGAATAGCATTGCATGTATAAAACAATACATCCCCAATCTTTCGTTAAATATAACGAAAAATATTAACATTTGGTGAAAACTGAAACTAAAGCTTCTGGCACAAAAAGAGCACTTTACCCCTCAGAAGCTTTCATAAAGTATTTCCTTTTTAATATTAACAGAGAATAAAAAGATAACGTTTTATTAAGCATAGTTTTCGACATGGTTAAACTTAAAGTATACATACATCGAATTTGTTAAGTATATTAGTCAAGTAATCTTTAAATACCTGTCTACTCCCCAACTAGCTCTCTGCTGGTTATAGAAAAGATCTCCCATGAGCTGTTCTGGAGCAATGTCTAAACCTTCACATGATAGTTTGAATTGAAACGTCTTCAGAGACTCCATGTTGGCATTGTTGCATTCAGCGCAGAAGAGGTTCTTGTAAGTCTTTGCTTGAGAAACACTTGTGACCGGTGCAGCACTCATAGGGTCACTGAAATCGGGAGAACCCTCACACTTTTGACGAACCTAACAAGAAAAAAAATGCACTTAAATTTCATTCTTTAGAAGTTTGAGATTAAAATCATCGCATTTTGAGAAAACGTCTTTTTAAACGTACAACTCCAACGCTGTTATGAACTTCATTTTTTTCGAAACATTTCTAAATGGTTAAATACAAATGAAGGCCTTATTTAATAGTGGTCCAACTCCACTTTAAAATCAAAAAATGGTGCTAGCCTCACTTTCCCGTTCATACAAGTCATTTCTATCTTATTTTAAAACTGGTAGGACTCCAGCTTATGTCTGTTGCCAACAGAGGGCATTACAAATCAGACTTCAGCAGTTATTTCTCAGCACTCATTGCACTTTAAGGCTCTGTATCTCAAATTGAACAAAAATGAAGAGGGACCACTATTTAAATAAGGCCTTCAAATGAAATTATGACATTGCGATATGCTTAACAGAGTTTGGTAATATTAATTTGTTCATTTGTTTAACTTTTTGCTCTTTCCTTATGCTTTCGCATGACAAAAAAAATGATCGTATTCATACCATGAAAACGAGGAGATGCAATCTTTAGAAGGGATATCGCTCTAATGGGCCTATTACACTGTGTGAAACACGATGTTACCAACACAGTGGATGTATGGTTTAATATTTCAGCTAAACACACGTAAAGGGATTACAAGTAAACCTAGAATAAACGACTTTTCAGTAATCTATACTTATCGTAGAGAGGAGAAACTACACCGATATACAGCGAGTTTATGGGGAATTTACGCGAACTTCTTTCGACAGTGAGCATTTTCGGTAGGTACACACAAAAGGTCTTAAAGGTAGTCATACTAAGCAACAGGAATTGAAAAGTACAGAGAGCGCTTAGGGAGACTTACGTTTCGCCTAGGAAAAATTCAAGAATAGAGATGCAAGTAAAGAATTGCAACAGCATTCTCACCAAGTTTATGACCACACTTGCCTATTCCGGTAGCTCTAGCTCAAGAACAAAACCTGACAAAAGAGCCGAAGATGCGAGTACCGATTTTCCAGGGATATCCTATAACTGAAATACAGAATTTAGTACCAAAGTATTACTCGCATTAATTTCTGATAAAGAAAATGCCGTTTTATGTTTATCAGTTTCTATGTTATCGACGAAATACCCTACATTTTATTTCATTAAAATCTGAACACAAAATCCTATATGAAAAAATTCCTACTCAGGTTCTTTCTCTGCATATTGATTATTGCACAATGCTCATATCATTCATGCTTGTACCAACAAATAAAGTTAGTCACATGGAGATCATACGAGTTGTGCATTCCGTGTAACTAGTCACAACCTTGGAGGAAATAGCATTAGAGAATTTTAATAGCACTCGTCTTTGAGACAATGTCATGGAAATTTCAGTTCTCTGAAAATAATTCCAGAGCTTTTGGAAGCATCTCGTTCAACGGGACGAGGTTTCCAACTCGTTCAGTAATATTAATTTCAATCACTATCATATTTCGTAATAAAATTCCTACAACATTCATGTTAGTGAACTTTTTGCTGTATTAGTGATATATCATATACAGACATTTATACACCCACAGTCGTTCACTAGCATTAATGTTATCCAATCGTATTTCATAGAAATACGATAAAATTAATGCTACTGAACTTTTATCTGAATTACGGATATATACTGTGAATCTTTTCAATAGCGGTCAATAATGGCTCTGAAGAAAGAGTGGTCGTTTTGAGGGGTGGTGACTAGAAGTTTCACCTTTTATAAACACACATTTATGCACGCACGCTAACACGCACTCACGCGTGTGTGCGTATAAACTAAAAACACTCTATAACTAAAATCTTCAGAGTTCCATACTTTTCAGACAATAATCTGCTTTAGACAATTTAAACCTTTTATTTATTGTTAAATTTTCTGTCATTTCCACGCTCTGCCCCACTGATCAGCAGCTTTTGAATCTGAGAAAAGGGTTAAATAGATTTAGAATAGCAGTGTGTGACATTTTACCATAGTTAGCCATGGTAATGCAAGTAATATTTTCTAGGCCACTGAAACTAAGGTTTTAAATCAGACTTCTAATAAAATGTCCGCAGGATCTACTTAAGTTTGGCCATGTAATTGTATGATTTGAAAGTTGCTTAGTCTTCGGTAATAAATGATACATTCGCATCTTCGAACTTAAAGCTTTCAATTGCAGCGTTTAGCATGTAGCGAGTAGTTAAGGCGATGGATTAGAAATCCCTTGGGATCCTCCAGTGCAGGTTCGAATCCTGTCGACTTCGGATGTGATAGCTTTTATATTTTTTGTCTAATGGCCGCAATTTGTAAATAAAAATAAAGCTTTTAATTAGTAAAATGGTGTACGACAAGCTAAGAAAATCGTGAATGGCGATTAATTTGAAATTCCAACAATTCAATCACTTGAAGAGTCTGCAATTGTATTAGCTATATAAATACAAGCCTGTTGAACTGATGTTTCTGATGCCCTTTGACCGATATTACAAGTCCCTAAGGCTGGTGGACAGAGTGATGCGGCTCCGGTTTCAAACAAAGGTCGGAGTCCGACTTGGCCAAAGGACCGGTCCCGTAATTTTGAACCGAGACAAGTGATGAGACCAGAACACCTGACCCCGCACCTCCAGAGGTAAATTTGAGAACTTTGAGGACATTGAAGCCACGATAGATTTTTTGTACACCAGCCGCCTTTAGTGTACACGGCGGGGGATTCGTCAGAGGACAGCATCGAACCAGTGATGTTCAGATCACTGGCCCGCTGCTCTTGCCAACTGAGCGGACTCGCCGATTGATTGATCACTGTACCTTTCTAACAATAAGTCCTAGGAACCTGATATTGCGGCAATTCCTCTTAGTTTCTAGCCGTTCACCAAGAAATCTTTTAAAAATAAAACATTTAATGGGGCTAAAAGGAGATTTAGCCCCAAGATAGAAACTAAACCCGTATTTATGGGGGGTCAGGTACCTTTTAAACACCAAGAGTCTCGACAAACCTCACTATTTTCATTCATCAGTAATGATAGTTTATTCAGAAATATGAAAATTTGTCTGAGTTAAACACTATAAATAAGGATAAATTTCTTAGAGCTTTAAGAAATTTTATATCGCCCTTTGTTTTTTCAATGTTGTGTCATTGTGCGCATCTGTATATTAATGAATTAACAATTTTTTAGTTTAAAGTTATGTTGGTATCTATAAAATATACCGCTTTAAAATCAAAATTCGTAGTTCATAGAAAAAGTTCTAAAAAACTTAAATTAAAAAAAAATTATAAATATTACTGTCATTAAAATTATCATAGGAATGACATTGTTGGTCATTTTAATGATACTTGTTTATATTGCACGAGTTATAAGATTTCATGGTATTCTAGCTAACAGTTCCGGTGATATAGTAGGTGCAAAAACATAAAAATGGAAAAACAAATGGTTGAAGTTTTTAACCATTCAAAAAATTCTCTTTAAGCTGAAAAAAAAATTGAGATCCCTATTTATAAAGAAAAGCGTTTATTTTTCATATTTCAGAATAAATGATTTTCATCACTACTGATGATTGAAATTGGGTATGTGTTTGTAGAGCCTCTTGGCTTTTAAAACAGGTACCTGAACCCTTAATGTCGGATCAGGGTCGTTAAAATTACAGGGTGATCTGTGATAAATGACGAAACTTTACTGCTAAAGCCAATTTAAATCAACCAAATAGTATAAATTAAGGCACCAATATATTCCGTTCTGAATCACGGGTACTTAGCTAATACCATATAAGTAACCATTTATATAAGGGTTAAGTCACGCGTTGCAAATATAGACCACTCGCGTTAATTTGGTGTCACCACAGTTATTGTCCGTTATTTTAAGCAATACACCTATGAAGTTTACCAATATGACTACACTATAATCCGTTACGATGGCAACACTGAATTTTTAAATGCAAGGTGAACTCTCCTTTTGGTTCACTTAAGCTCGTTGTACCGACTCTTACTGTTTCACGTAGATCCCGAACGGCTACAAATATACATTCCAGTGAGACGGACTATGGTACCAGATACCGGTGCCTTAGTCAAGCGACTACCGTCCTGTGATCTTTTGCATAATTGAAGAAAGTGACGTCGAAAACTAAACTAAAATCGTACAATGGAGGGTACCTTTTTCAAACTTCCTTTGGCATCTCTTTTCACAAATTAATTTGAAGACTCACTTATATCATTACAGATTAAAAATGCGTGTACTACACGTGGCTTACTTCAAATACTCAACTGCAAGAAATTTGAAGCCAATTTCTTAGATGCAAGCTCTACAATCACAGGAAGTATTAGGTTAAAAGTTTTCCCAGCCCTATTAATAAGTCCAAAACAAAATTAACGGGGTCGTACGTTACTATAAAAAAGGTCTAAACTAAAACAAGGAAAATTAACTTTTAACTCTGGTTAAAACTGGTCCTGAAAGTACATGGGATAGCTACGAGTATGTCTGGCCTAACGGATAAAATAACCCGCGCACCATACGAGAATACTAAATATTCCCTATTTCTTTGGCAAGTAAAAATTCACTCGTTAATTGAGGCGGTGAAAGGCAAAGTGGTGTAAGTCAGTATGTCAAGTGGTGCAAGTCCAAAGCGTTTTACTGCAAAAACTACAAAAAATTCCACTATAAATTGAACAAATTATAATTCATAGTAATTATAATATTACAAATAATAATTGTTTGCAATTACACTATGAATTCTACATGAAGATTGCATTTTTGTCCTCAAATAAAAAAAGTTGAAAATATGACTTGCACCACTTTGCCTTTCACCGCCTCAATTGGTACTTCAGCTTTATAATTATACGACTGGTGCATATACGAGTGAAGCTGAAATTCTGGATGGCGAATTACTGAACATACCAAGGACAGTTCTTTTCAATAGTAAAACCTGTGCCCATTGAAAATTGTGTTTAACTTTTGACGCCAACATCATATGATTAATGAGAAGTTCACGAAATTGGGTAATGACACATCCATTTGTAATAGAATAGTGTGCATGCATGTCAGTCCGATAGCATATTTAATTTATAGACTTGAGAATGATATACATCCATTAACACTTCCTAAATATGAAAGGGATGCATTTGTGTTATTAATTTCTTATAAATGTGAATGCAACGTATAGTCGTAGAGTTTATATTTAGAATTGTGGAGACCTTTGCCGATTAATTACGCCATGAATTGAGCTCGCATTCTAATAAAGGCAGATTCGTGTTTTGTTTACAAGGACAGACAGAGCCCCAAACATCTAAAATCGACCTGGCCAAGTTTGTACGTTTAAAAAGCAATATAGCGTTTCGAAGTAAATTAAGATTGAATATTTTAAAAACTAAGCCAAAAGTTACATTTATAAAAGCACTTTGAATTTTCAGAGTATTGTCGAAACAATTAACGGGACAAGGGACCTTCAAATTCAAATTTTTTAAATTTAATTTTTAACTCTACATACAAAATGAGAATAATTTTCTATTTTACTACACTGAAAACATTTATAATTCAAAATAACGAATTTTTGGCAGAATGTCCATTTTCGAAAAAAAAGGAAAAATACTAATGTTTTTCAAATTGCTTTATGCGTATTCTATATTAAAATTCTTAAATTTTGTTTTATAAGTTTACCATATGTATATAAATATAAATGTGCATGTAATACTTTTGTATGAATCTAAAGTCTTAAATAATTTTGTTTATTCTGCCTGTTTTTTTAATGTTTTTCTTTATTTTATGGCCTATAAATTTGAAACATTTGTGATGTCAAAGAATTACGCACAGTTTTGTGACAAACACTTTCATTAACAATTCTGAGAAATTTGGAAGATATCAGAAAAAAAATGTATACGCATGGAGCCTTTTGAAAAATTCTAGTATTTTTGAAGAATTTTTTGATAAACAGGTCTTATTCCTACACAAAATACTTGTGAATTTTAAGAATCTTCAATATAATAGAAAAGAAAATTATACTCATGGGGTATATAGAGTAAAATATTGAAAATTAAAGAGATCCTTTGTACCCTTAAAAATGGGAACGCACCTGAAAATCTAATTTCAAGACCTGAGGACTATTTGCATTCAATCCGTTGAAGATTTGATGTGCTCTTAAGTGTGCCGAAGGAAGAAATCGTCAAATTTTGCAGCTCGCTTAGAACTTAATGACCTACTTAGAAACCAGCGCATGTTTGATCAAAGGATTAAAATATTTTTGGTGGATAAACGACCGCAGTTCAGCGGCACGTCTTTAACTCATTTTGAAGAGGAAAAGCAAACAGATCCGATGTCATGAAAGAAGAAAGTGACAAATGGGGGTACTTTATTTTCGGTAAACGAAAATTAACTGGAAACAAGTGTAAGGGGTGGAGGAGGGGGGGGCAGACAAAGTTTGCAAGACGATCTTATCTTTGTCACGTCAGTCTACAGAATTTTCTGAATCAAGGAGCACAAAAAGAATATTTCTGTGATCTTTATACTGCCGGATACAATATTGTTATGCTGTACTGAATCTCAGGATGGAATATTTAAAAAGAATATCTAAAATTGCTTGCAAGGTATTACAATCAAATTTCGAGCATCGTTCCTCGGTTTTCATTAACCTGTATTCAAATTTCCAATTTGGAGCAAAAAAATTAAATATTCCCAGAATCGAAAACTTATCTGAAAAGGATTGGACATTACCTTTTTAAATTAACAGTTTAATGAGATTTGAATTGTCAGAAATCTAAAAAATTTTGAAACCTTTCCTGATACTGATGCGAGAAATATGCTGTAAAGGTTTTAGTTTGAAAATACTCAAGACACGTTTTAAATGTCTTCAAAAAGCAAAATATTAAATTGTTCAAGTATTTTTATATGCATAACGTCGATCTTTGAAAAGACACTTTAGAGAAAATCATTACTCGGGGCGTATAGTTAAAAATAAGACCTTTAAACCATCAAAAAAGTCGTTGAGACTTTCTACATGAAATCCTTATCACACGCTTTATTGCCATTAGCAATGCTCTGAGACCTCTACTGTATTTCTGAGATATTCTGTTGGTAGCAGGGTAATTATCAGCCTGATTAACTAATTGGTTACCACTCTAAATCTCTGACACCTGCAGAAAATCTCGCTAGTACGCAATGAAAGAAGTTTGCTAGAAAAAAAATTTAGAGCTTATCGCCATTTCGGGTTGGAGTATGGATTTGCGCCATTGTTCTTTTGGAACGGTGGTATTTAGATATACTGTGGGAAAGAAATAATTTATCAATTTCGTAGATATCCAGAATAAGCTAATGGGAACTTAACCGATTTATTTAAGTATGAAACAGTAACGGCTTTCTTAGTGTAAACAAACCATAAGTACACAGGTCAGTGTCGACATACGATTATTTTTATGACCTTGATCGCATTTAGTAACAAAATTTCGTACTAAATAAACATCAAGTCAGTCAATATGCATTTGAAAAGACTTAAAACTGATTAATATTTAGGAACTGCACATGAAAACTAAAAATTACTGCTTAAAATACCATACGATAGCTTCCGCCAAGACAAGTGTCGAGTACCAAATTTAATTGTCATGCACTCATCTGAATGTTAATTGCAACTAGTCAAAACCACTTACCCCACCTATTTCCACCCTAGACCGAAGTAAATCGCGAGTTAAGACTTTAAATAACCGCGTACATTCTTTAAATTTCAGTGAAAACAAGACCCGTCTGAGAGAATGTTCTAGGTACAGAGTAACGTGAAACTGCCCAAGTAGTCAAGAGCAACACTTTAAAATCGCTAGGTCTTAAATCAAACATGCAGACATAACCAATCTTTAAGGATTAAAAATTAACCAAATTAGCCATTGCAAGAAGTTATCATTAACTTCGTTAACCTTTTAGACTGATTATAGAAGGGAAGGGTACATCCACCTGGAAAATAGTCTCAAGTCTATTTTAAAATTCAGATAGTAAACCCAGGCTAAAAGCGGCGACTGACTTTTACCGTAACGTTGTAATGTACCCACGTTTCTTCGCGAATGTTTGGTTCAAAAGATGCTGAACTTTAGTCAGTTCATCGTGACCTGCACCGACTTCTGATTTAACAATTAAAAGGGGTTTGCGAAAAAACCGACAGTTCAGTGGAGCACGATTGGTTGACTTGAGCGGCTCTGCTCATCGCTCGCTTCCAGGCACTGACTACTGAATGCTCGTGTTATATTACGTTACAGCATTTTGTTTAGAGTCTGTCTCGGACTATAGGTCTACCCACCGCTATGAACTCCTTCCGTTCTTCCAAGCGTGACGTCAATTTTTGCTTAGTGCGTGCTTCGGTTGCGGAAAATTCGGAGCTGAAATATGTGGTACATATTTTTGAATTTTCCCCTCCTACCACAACCGGCATTTTCGGACCTTATTTTATAATGAAAAAAAATACAAGTCAAAACCGGAAATCTAATTACCTGCTGCGGCCCAGTCCAGCTGTTGCTGCAACGATCAACCGCGTAGACACCCGTGTGCTGGTCCTGCCCGTAGTGCAAACAGACAGCGGTACTTTGCGTCGCTGATCTCCCCGAGTACCGCCTACGATTAAAATCAATACAACAGTCTCTGTAAGACACACAAGCATAATCACACTCGCAGTTTCTGTCCACGTAATTGAGGTCGTGTCTGTATCCAGCACATTTGTCACGTTCTGGACAAGATACACCCATAGCCTCCAGTTCACTGTAATCCAGGCTGTGTGAGCTGTGCACCACAGTGGAGAAGATAACCAGGAAGATGCTTTGAATATACGACAGGTGTAGCAGCATTGTTCTATGGGATGATAGTTGTCGATTCTTGAAGGTGAGTGCAGAGGAAAGGATATCGATACGGCTGTTTGGGATTTGCCCAACCTGTAAAATAACCAATGGAAGATCAAAAATGGATTCAAAAAACCCAAATATCATATTGTACGAAAGACCAGATACGCTATTTCCTGTGGCTTTGCGTTTACTAACTAGTGATTTACAAACTGTCATGCGCCTACACACTCATTAAACCCGAAATGCAACTGAATCCATGTCAATTTATATTCCGATTTTACCAAGGTAAACTTTCTTCGAATTTACTTATTTCCTTCACACTTGTTTACCTGTAACTTTTCAAAGTTTTGAAATGCATCTCATTCTTAACTCTAAGTACAGAACCACCATTAAACAACGAAAATATAGAGGACATCCCAATTCGTAACCCTAAGGTAGTACATACACAACTTTTGTTGCAAAGGAAACCAAAATCAGAAAATGGTTCTGAAAGTCTTATCAACAAAAGCCAATACAGATTGCAATTATGAGTTTTTCCCTATTTCCTTTAACTACTTTCCAGTTATACGATATTTAAGCGATGCGTATGGGTTTGAAGAGAACTGGAGGTACACTGTATTAATTTCTAAAACATTTTAGGATGTCGCAAACCATTTGATTCGTAAGTTATAAGAGAAATTTTAGTTATACATAAGCAAATACAATGTCAGAAATACGAGGATTGCCCATCAGCAGTTATCCGACTTACGCGAAAAAAATGACTGTACAAACGAAATTTTACTTCTGTTCACCAACAATTTTTGAAGAGAATATCGTTTCAGATTAATGGACGTAATCAACAATATAGCAGTAATTTTTCTGAAACTCAAAAAGCTTTTTTGACACCAGTGTTTTATATTTGTAACTTTAAATACATGCTAAATACCCATTAAACACCTTTCACTACCCGAGAACCACATCCCACTTTCACTGAAACTTAGCATTGATAGATCACTGAAGGCTGCAGGACGAACATATGCGGCTCCCGTTTAGATAACGGCTATTGGGTACCACTATGGTCAAAGGCCTACTTTTTACCACGTACCACCGCAATTTTCACAGCACTCCCAGAGGCGACATCTGGTGGGTCTGCAACTTTCCCTACAAACCTTGCCAAGGGACTTTCCCTGTGGAATTAACGTGTTAGACACGACAACATTCTCAGTGCACCTGTCGGGGACTAACCGAGTATCCTCATTGCTGAATACGAAAGGAACTTTAATGAATTGTCATGTTCATTCTAATACACTTTTCGTCCTATATAAATACCCTATTCGCTTTACC
This sequence comes from Dolomedes plantarius, assembly GCA_907164885.2. Taxonomy (NCBI): domain Eukaryota; kingdom Metazoa; phylum Arthropoda; class Arachnida; order Araneae; family Dolomedidae; genus Dolomedes; species Dolomedes plantarius. Next base: position 74,267,795 of record OU015503.1, read on the forward strand.
ATACGCAATGACAAGGCTACAAAAAATGTGTTGCTTCCTATTCTCATATTCAAAAGATTATGTATTCAATAGATACGAAGAGCTAAAGCAACAAAATTTCATGTACCGTTTCGAGTAAATAGCATATGCATTATGTTAAAAACGCCTATGTATTATGCCTTAGAGTTAGTAATTCTTTGAAAGCCTCGGGGGGGGGGGGGGGGGGGGGCGAGATCTGACGATCAGTCAAGGGGGGGGGATGGAGGGGACTAAAAATAAGAGTTGAGAATCATCGATTTAAAATGACAGCAAGAAAGACTAGCAACTCTAGTTCAATGTAAGGTAATATACCCGAACTGCCTCCGAGTTGAGCCTTTTATAATCACTTCCATGGACAACGTAACCTTGGAATTCTTGTACAGTACGGATCAGAATGTAAAACATTGATTTTCGATATCAGCTGCCGAGAACTAAGCTTTTTATCGTTCTAATTTGCTACTTCCTCTTTGACACATTTATATATTTTCAGGGGTTTGTAGTGTGCACAAGATTGCTTTATATTATGCATATTTTAGAAAATATGCCAAGAAACTTTTAAGGTACTTTAAATTTAAAAATAAATGTTATTAAAAACTTAAAAGTTCTTCAGGGTTTCACGCGATTTTGGCGAGACTTGAGATTTGGAAAGCAGTTATCGGCTTTCGGCGAATAACTGGAAAGACTGAACTCTGGATTTCGAGAAGTATCTTTAAAATTACAGTCCCTTGGAAAAGATTGATTATGGGAAAAAAAAGATACATTAGAAGTGCTCTTCATTTAAGATCGCTCGATGTACACGAGCGATCCGGTGTCGTTGCGGCACCGCAGTTGCGATCAGGAGTAAAATAGAGTTGAACTAACTGACGACGCCTACGTCCGTGCGAGTCGGTTAGTTCAACAATATGTACTCCGGATCGCAACTGCGGTGCCGCAACGACACCGGATCGCTCGTGTGCACGGAGCCTTAGTTAGTAATTCTTTGAAAGCCTCGGGGGGGGGGGGATGGAGGGGACTAATAAGAGTTGAGAATCATCGATTTAAAATGACAGCAAGAAAGACTAGCAACAGGAGAACTATAAACCGTGAGGTAAATCAACTCGATTTGAACGGAAGAAACCAAACGCGTTTCCATTAGCGAGTTAAAAACGTGCCGGTTCATTACATATTAGTTTGATTTATGATTCAACATAAATCTTGTCAGTTTAGTTATTTTCCAAAGATGATGCCCATCAGAGAACGAGAAAAACAGATTCTGTATCGATAAGCTGAAAAATTACTCGGCGAAATTAGTGAATTCTTTAAGACTTCCTGACAGTACATTTGAATATGAAGGGAAGAACAAAAATACCTTTTACCTAACGATGGCTCGTTAAAAGAAAAAAGGAACTATACTGTGGCGTCACTGTAAGTAGGTAAGGCTATTCTCTCTGAGGCGTTTCTAAAAATTACCATCATGGGATCCATAACAAAGACAGTTCTAATCAAAAGCGAAGGACAAATTTTTAGAACGAAAACTCGATTAACAAAAATTAACATTTAAACGGTGCAACATATTCAATTAAAATCCCGTGCATATTCACAACGTACGGAGCCGAAACGCATCCGCACCGCCCGCGTTCTCAAGCGTCTCTCTCTCCAATGTCTGGATTTTTAGAAGGGGTGGAGGGGCATGCAGATTATCGGCTGACAGCTCTTCGACGCCGAACTTTATTACATTGCAGAAACGTTAAGATGACAGCTTTAGTGGCTGCATCTGTGAGGAAAACTTTATTCCCACGTGTTCCGAACTGGTGGAACCGAACAACATTCCTTGAAAAATACGCAGCTGTGTTTCAAGTTCTTGTGGGGTTTCGGGGAAAAAAAAAGACCATATTTCCAGTACGCTACAATACAGAGTCCCGAAGCTACGAGTTAAAACCTCAAAAAAGGTTATACTGTAACTACAGGTGTGTCAAGCTGAGTCTGACAAAAGCTTTACATTTTACAGGAGGTCAGATTTTGATCCGACAACATCTTAGCTTCTCGCAGAGATAAGGTAAAATATTAATTCTGTGGTTTAATTTTGCATGACGGACTTCTGACTTTCAATAAACGTTTATAGACATCGGCTTCTAATCCCTCAGGTGTTTTAAAAAGCCTTAAATGTATGTTTTAAAGAAACTTAAAACTTTCACTTCGCAAAGCAATAATGACTTTAATCCCTCGTGTTGCGATGGATTAGTGATTACCTGTGACAAAAACGATTCAAGTATTAAAAGGATTGCTTCCATTCCCGGGAATAGTATAATTTCATTTGTCGATTTTTCTAGCATCAGACATCAGCCATTAGATTTCTGTTCACCATAAAATGCACTTTTTACACCATGGGTTGTGAAACATCGCATTATTCAGAGTTTTAACCATCTCGTAACATACTTCCTTTTTATTTAGGTCATTAACCTTCCAGCCGAGGGAGAGACATTCATATTTTGCTGTACAAAATCGCGGGCGAAATTCCGCTTGTAGACGTTCAGTAAAGGCACTTATTGCAATACACACACAAAAAAAATAAACTCAAAACAAGAGGAGAGGAAGGAAATATATTAACTTACAACTTACCGGAAGCGCAAACAGAAAATACGTTTCCTATAAGCCACATTTTAAATGATATACCATCTTATTTCACCCATTCTAGAAGCAAAGTTTGTGATATAACTTCAAGCAGAACAGATACTATAAAAATATAATGCGACGCGTTTATAGCATTGACCGGAGCTGGAAAGTTAAGACCAATGAGAGCCGAAAAACAGTACGGTTGTCCGGGCTAAAAGTATCCAAGAGTTATGGCTTATTTCTTCTGAACTATCCATTAGAATTTAAGAATATATTTAAATAGAAGTAACATCTTACCAAGTTTTAATATCAATAGATTTCGATGCATCTCTTGTAGCTCGACAAACGTCTAAACGGTAATCCAGTTCTCTCCATTGTTTCATAGCATACCAGGAGTTATTAGACGAATTGCTTGAATGATACACTTCAGCCCATCCACAGTTTCAATTTTTTGTTTATACACAACGGATTGAATGAATCCCCAAGCAAAAAAGTAATGAAGTCAAATCCTGTTGGAACAGGAAACCAAATGGATATTGTGGAACAGCATAGTTGTCCAGCACATCAAGATAAACGTGTCCCATAAGTGTGCTCTACGAAGAAAAATTTACTAATGATGCCATCTAAGTGCATTCCTAACCTTGAAATATATTGATATTAAAAACTTGGCGAGATGTTCTTTCTATTTAAGAAATTTTTTAAAATTCTAATGGGTAGTTCCGTAAAAATAAGCTATAACTTTTGGATACCTTTAGCCTTGGCACCCTGTATATTGCCTTTTTCCAATATACGAGAACATCTGAAAATCTTTTAGACAATAAAACTAAAACCATGCGGAATATTGTAAAAAGAGGTGTTGCTCTTTAAGAAGGAAGAGGGCGAAGAAATGAGTATAAAATAGTTTATGAATTTAGAGGTGCAGTTCTGTTCAAGAAAATATAAAAGTTTCGAGAGCATCGATTTAATAATCACTTCTGATTTTCAATGACACTAAGTGCACTAACTCAGAATCAGGCCAGCGCAACCTCAAGCTGTCTGAAACGATAATCGGTTGAATATCACCGAAAGGACAAACATATCACCATACTGAGAAGGAATTTAAAGGACAGCTCTTCAATTACGGAAACTAGTATGTAACCAGGATAATGATCAAAATAAAAGCATTGAATGCTTGTTTCTGGTTTTTGTACAACAGCCGTAAGGTGTTGAGACCTCTCCCCAAATACGCAACTTGTTTGTTATTGAAAATCTAAATTTGCTTCTGGAAAACACGAACCGCATGCGAGAAAATTATTCCTGAAGGAATGCATTTCCTGGAAAGGTGGAGGTAAACATTGCCTGTTTGTGAGTCACGAGAAACTGAGGACGAGGCTTTCGCAGTATGTTGTAAACAATTAAAGAATCCCATTAAATATAAAGTTTAGTTTTTAAAACCTCGAGGCTTTAAAGAAAGTGTTTGATGTTAAACGTTACATATTTGAATTGAAAGCTGAAGTCATAGGTAAAGAAAATTGCAAATAATTCTTTTTCTGTATGCATGACAATCTGACACCCTGAAAAATCACTATAATCATATGAAAATAAGACAATATTTATAGCTGCCACAACACACATTGCTGTTTATAGAGAGGCTACCACATTTCGTTACAATGTTGCACCAATATTTTTTGACGCCTCTAAAATCTTTGTTGCAAACAGTTGCTCTTTGACTTTAGGGTACTAGAGTTATCGTTGAAGTTTAGGTTAGAGTTTAAAGTTTTGAGTATCAAAACTAACTAAATTAGGTTAGATCTAAAATTTAGTTTGAGTCATTGACTATTAAGCCATCTTTAGGACTTAACTAGGATACTACGAACAACACAGGGTCTAATTTAGATGTTAAATCAGCAATCTAGATACGATACGTTTACGTCTAGATATGATACGATCTTAGATATGATAAGTTTCAATCTGGTCGCCAGTTTAAGTCTAATTTAAGAAAATAAAAAATGGTGGTTCATTGAAATTGTTTCGCAGAAAAATATAGAAAAAGATGGAATCCAAGTAGTACTATGTATTTAACATCCATTACATTGGAGTTTTCAGTTCGAACTGAAATTAGCAATATCCCTCCCTGAAGCATCTTTTGAAAATAATTATGGTTTTATGAATACATTAACAAAAGTCTTAGCAAGAAACCTTTGGCCACTTATTCCATCACACGGAACATAGCTAGCAAATAAAGTCTACATTCCTGATAAATTTTGCTAAAACGCCTGCAAATAAATTCAAAGCTATCAACTACAGTTTAGTTATCAAAAATATATCGCGTCTTTCCAGAATACTGCGAAGAAAGGGTCGCAATTGATCTTAAAAATGAATAAAATTAAAAACATTTTAATTGGAAAACACTTGTCTATCGTTCCGTATACCATGAGAAAGAATATGGAACCAGCAAACTCAAGCACTGCTGTTCTACTTCCATACCTCAGAGATTTCAATATACACGGTTTTTATATGTTATAACTAGTAAAACTTACAGAACCACGTATTAGTGATGCTTTCAAGTTTGGAATACTGATGATAACATCCGTACTTTTACAATTTAGTTCCGAACAAAAACAGGCTCATACCCTTTAAAGACCCGAGAAGATAGATCCGAAATTATGTTTATGAATTTGTAAGTGATGAAATCGGAGAAGTGGAATGTTTTGGAGCACAAAATATTGATGAATGTATAAATTTGTCAAAAGATTGTTCTTGTTATCAAATATGATGAGTACAACGCATATTTATATGTCATATACAAATTGTATTTTCTTAGTATTTTTATTTTGCACGAGCCACAGACTGAAATACATTAAATTATATCTTAAATTCCGTATGTATATTTCGTTTCAAAATTTTAGAAATATTATAAGTAGGTTTTATTAGTATGAGCAACTTCGAAATCCACTAATTAGAGAAGTATAAATGCTTCTTAAATTTCTAAAGTTCTTACGACTTACAGAAAAATATTGATTAGAAATGCTTAAACCCTGACCGGAAAGAAGTGCTTTGCGATTTCATACGTTCGACATTACGTACACATGTAAAAAACATGTTTTATTAAAATACTAACAACGCAAGTTGAAACCCTGAATATTAATTTAAACGCTGAAACAACTGTCTTGAGTTTTTAATTTTGTAATACGCACAATACATACAAATAACCCTGAGATTACAGCCCGATTAAAGCTTTAAGTTTCCCCATAATGTCCATCCTTTTATGAAATTTAAATCTTCTCCGGCCTTTAAAATTATTCAAAAATTAAAGAAAAACCCTTTTTTTTAAAAGCTAAAAACGAGAACCGCGCAAAATTCGTGAGGCAATTATAATGAGAACGCACAATTAAAGGGGAGGGAAGATCAGACTGCCTGTTTTCTTTAACAGCTTGATAACGAATTTCACTTTCGGAATCAGTTAGAATAAAAAACAACGTTATGCAATAAGTAAACTGTTTTAGATGAAGAGACAAAACCTTTATACTCACAGTCAGTACATAGCAAGCGGGCTGTTAGGATTGTAGATGCTATTAATAACATTTCATTACCACAATGTACTTTCCCCCAAAACATCTCCAAACAGACGACATAATGACATGCCCGGACGCACAATCGATCTCATTGTAATTCAGCGCGAGTTCCGTAGTTATACACGAGTTTAGTAGCATGGCAACAAAGCAAAGGAAAATAGCAGACCCGTTTGGCAGCTCTTGTTCTACTCACCTTCACTACATCCTAGCGAGACGGAAAGAACGCGTCGAAACGATGGGATTCTGGAAAACCTCCAAACGAGCCTAGAAGCAGAGCACAGCAGCGAATTTATCAGCGGAATCATCTTTAAGTGCCCCAAAATCGTTAGAGTGGTATCTTCTGCGTCATTAGCTGACCAATGAGGCGCCCGGGAGCACGAGTGACGTTTCCCCATTAGATTTCTGCTTCTTCTCTGAAAGACATGTCATGTTTTTCACAGCTTTCCATTTTTATCATGCATTGAATGGTGTGACAGGAAATGCTAGACATGCGAATTTTAGTTAAACGCACTTCTGGACAACGCTTCCCGCTCTTCGTTATTTTTGCGGCTTTAGTCAATAGAGCTTGAGTCATGAGCTTTCTCGAAACCTTGACGTGAAAAACCACTATTGTTACAGACACAATATTTGCGCTAAGTTCAAATTAACAGAATTACCACTCTAGTCAGAGTAATGATTGTTAAGAAAAAAACCAGCTGTCATATGCCTCACTAATACATATTCAGTTACTGTATCAGTGGCGTAGCGAGCATAACTGGCGCCCGGGGCACGACACCTTTGTGGCGCCCCCCCTGAAAAACATATAGTAATATAATATATAGACCCTATATTGGCGCCCTCGATAAACATATAATAACATAATATATAGACCTTATATTGGCACTCCCCCCCGAAAAGCATATAGTAACATAATATATAGACCTTATATTGGGGCCCTCCCCTGAAAAACATATAGTAAAATAATATATAGACCTTATATTGGCATCCACCTCGAAAACATATAGTAATATAATATATGGATCTTACATTGGCGCCCCTCTACGAGTGGCGCCCGGGGCATGATAGACCCCCTTGACCCCCCTTTGCTACGCCACTGTACTGTATAGTATTCATATAACTACAACTTTGAAATGGAAAATGCAATGCTATTTCAAAATGTACGATTGGGGATTGGCCAAAGCATTCGTTAGGTGTTTAGTACGCCGGCTGAAGCGGCGCTAAGTGCCGGTGCACACGTGCGGCAAAAGTACTCGGGACGCTGCGTTATTTTCACTCTGCGTGGAACGCCGTTCCAGTGCACACTTTCGCGGTGATAGGCGTCAGCGGCAGTCTGTCGTTTGCCACAAACCGAGATGGATCGTACGCGCGCCCAATTATTTTTTAAAAATGTTGTTTTTTCTTACTTAGTCTACAAGCATGTTCATCGTAAAAATAGAATTAGAAAAAAGAAGTCCTGGATCCATCCATACAACAGCGAGAGACAGGCCCTGATTTTCCATTAGGCCCGGTAGGCCGAGCCCCAAAATTTGTATTTTAAAAGAAAAGAAAGAAAAAATTCCCAATTAATTTTTTAAAAATTTTACCTTTTTTAATAGCAATTTTTTTATACATCCTTTCAAATTTGATTGATTGGATCATTATATATAGTTATATGTATAGTTCATCATACGTATGCTGTAGTGTATATAAGGAATTAATAAGTTTTTCTGATTGCATTGTATTGGTGTTTTAATGATGAAGTTAATATGTTGTATTACTTTTTGTTATTTGATAATGTTCTAGGCTACTACGCTTCAAATAACCTATTCTTGGTAAAATAGTACTTTCATAATGATTTATGATTATTTTTTTTTTGTGTGTCAATTTTGGAAATTTTACGCCCATATCAGTGTTAGAGAGCCCCCATCCCGAGTTGTGCTATAGTCCAGAATTTTCTAAACCGGGCCCTGGAGAGGTACTTGAAGGGAGCGTTTAATGTATGCTGGATGGATCTCAGGGAAGATGGTGAAAAGTTTTTTAATTATTTTCTGACGACCCACTTAAAAACTTAAATACTTGGCCATCTAAAAGTTTTTTTATCTAATGTACTTATTTTAATAAAAGTTGTAAAAAATTATACTTACTGATTGTATTTTTTTTCATTCTCCGTGTTTTGGCTTAAGTTCTCAATAATGGTTTTACAAAGATTTTCCCAAGTAGACTGTTTCTGTATTCGGTCTTTATAGTCCTCACGACTAACATCCCAAATTATCGGGCGAGATTTTACTTCGTCGATGAAAAGTTCGACATCCACATTTTCATCAGACATCGTATAAAGAGACTTCACGAGCTCGATAGGTGATAAAACGCTGCGGCAGATGTGCACTGCCCAGCAGACAAATGAGTACTACCAGCTATCGCGTTACAGGGATGTGCCGCGCGTTCCACAGGAACCTGCGGCGACCTGGGAGTGGCGCCGGCGGCAGAGTGTGAATCCCAACAGCAGTTGCTCTGCATTTCCTCTTATCGGAGTGAAAGTAACGCAGCGTCCAGAGTATTTTTGCCGCAAGTGTGCACCGGCACTTAGCTGTCTTTTAACGTCATCCGAAACTATTTTATTAGATCGTGTTGTGACAGCTGTCCTATCATCGTGCATGAGAACAAAAACTTATAAAAATTCAGGATTTTTTGTGTAGCCATTTTAATATTGAAGATAGAAGAAAATGAGCAACACTTTCGGCATACTGTTTTTAAAAATTCCAAGAGAGGTAAAAACGAAACTGAAACGAAAACAAGAAAGATTTATGCATTCTAAGTTTTGGGAAGGTGGAATTATGAAGTTGCCTGAAAGGTGGAAGTAAAGAGTGGAACAAAACGGTGAATATATTGGCCAATAAAGTTATTGGTGAAAACCAAAAATATGTTTTTTATTTTTACTTGAAAACCAAACGAACCTATTCGCAAAGTAATCTATGTATATAACAGAGTTCCGTGACTGACTGACTGACTGACAGATAACGCACAGTCCAAACCGCTAGAACTAAAGGGCTGAAATTTTGCATGGCGATTCTTCTTATAGTGTAGGGGTGAACTAAGAAAGATTTTCTAAAAATTCTTCTTACATTTTTTTAAAATTAAATTTTTAAGCTGTTTTTGTAACTTTTTAGGGTTTGCATTTAAAACAATAATCTGAGGGTTATAAAATTTATATCACGAGAAATACCATAAAAATTTCTTTAAAATGAAATCTTTTTCGAATTTTTACCTCCATTTTCTGATTTTTGGTGAATTTTTAAAGATTAATTTTTAGAATTTAAATTATTAAATGCTGATCACGAGATTTCTTTTCGTTTTGTGATACTTTAAATTAATTTTATGCCACGTGCATAACAACGAAATAAATTGACAAAAAATACAAAATATAGTAAAAGGTAAAATTTAACAACTAGACTATTTGAGATGGATGGTTTTTAAGAATTTAATTCAAATTAGTATGTCTTATGGATATTAAAATAAACCTATATATAAAACTGCAATTTCCCCTCAAAGTATGCTTCGCCATGACGATCAATAAGTCACAAGGCCAAATTTTAAAATACGCTTTAAAGAGAAAATTTTTCCCATGGTCAGTTTTACGTAGCTTGCTCACGCGTAAGTTCGCGAACGAGCCTGGTAATATTAGTTCCGCCCAAAGAAAAAACAAGAAAATTGTTTATAAAGAAATCCTCTAAAAAGCAATTTCATTATTTTTTCATTGTAATTATCCTAAAATGTACTCCGTAGTGAAGCACGGGTATTCAGCTAGTAGTAACATATGAGCTTCAGGGTTATTAACTTGGCTATATATATAACGGTATTCTTTTATATGAAAAATTCTAAATGAGACAAATTTGAGCAGGGAAAGGTTATCAAATTCTGGAGAGATATGAAAAATTTCTATTGAAACTTAATTATCTCCCAAATCTACGTTGTAAATTTGTTTGTTTATATTTTCTCATTAAACAGTGGTATGGAAAACTTAGATATTCGTTTAATATTTCGAATCAGATTTCTCGACAGATAACTGGTCCTTATTTAAATGTGCCCTTGATTATGAAAGTGGTCTAAGTCATTGTGCCGGTGATGAAGAAAGAGATGTATGTCAAGAATTTAAAAAAGGGAATTTATTAGATTTTTCATGTTACATTGTTTTACATTACTATAATATGAAGCAGTCTTTGCAAAATTCAAAAATTGAATCTTAAATATTTTTTTGAAATATTTTATCTATATATACACACACACACACATATATATATATATATATATATATATATATAAGACAGCTCCGTAACTGACTGACTGGCTGACTGACTCACTGACATACAACGCACAGACCAAACCGCTGGACCTAAAGGGCTGAAATTTTGCATGACGATTCTTCTTCTAGTGTAGGGGTGCACTAAGAAAGATTTTTGAAAAATTCTTCTTAGATTTTTTAGAATTAAATTTTTAAGCTGTTTTTGTAACTTTTTAAAGTTTGCATTTAAAATAATAATTTGAGAGTTATAAAATTTATATCACGAGAAAGATCATAAATATTTCTTTAAAATGAAATATTTTTCAAATCTTTACCTCCATTTTCTGATTTTTGGTGAATTTTTAAAGATTCTTTTTTAGAATTTAATTTATTAAATGCTGATCACGTGATTTCTTTTTCTGGTACTTTAAATAAATTTATCATCACGTGCATAACAACTAAATAGACAAAAAACATTTTTTTTACTTGCTACTGCAGGAGACGATTGGACATTATCTAAAAAATATTAAAATACAGTAAAAGATATGATCCTCAAACTGTTTTTTTTACATGAATTGTATACATTGATCGTCGTTCTTATTATATATATATATATATATATATATATATATATATATATATATATATATATATATATATATATATATATATATAGTTATTAATTGCATACATTGACCGTTGTATTTAATTTGAATGTACTCCGTAGCGAAGTGCGGGTTTTCAGCTAGTTATATTATAAACATTCATCCCTCAGTCAAAGGTGTGTAAAACCAAGTACAAAACAGAGGGAGAACCTCGACAAAAATAGTGCACCAACCGCATAGATTCAAAATTATACAACAATAAAAATAGAAAAAATTATACCTAAATAAATTGGTTTTTTCAGTTGGAGAAACTACAACAGTAATGCCAAAACTAACAGCACAGACTGATGAAAGACAAACTGACGTTTAGAGTTTGCGTACTGTACGTTGTAAGTAACCGTGATTTTCCTTTACCACCAAATAAAGACGGTATATTTCTAGCGAAAACTGAGTGTGCCCATCAGTAGCTACAGCAGCCATGCAGTACTGTCCTACGGTGTAAATAAGGCATGGCTTTAATATTAAAAATAGACACAAAAAATTAAGGTGAATCGTAAGTCACTTCCCCAATAGAAGTATCAGTACATTTATAAAAGAAAATAATTGCTAGATAAATAGAAGTTTTTATGTACCAGGTTTTTAAATTTTCTGTTGAATCATATAAACTTGACAATTCTATGTATTAACTAGCTGAAAACCCCCGCTTTGCTACGGAGTACATTCAAATTAAATACAACGGTCAACGTATGCAATTTATGCCAAAAAATAAATATATATATTTATAATAAATGCGATGATCAATGTATACAATTGATGTAAAATATATATCTATCTATATATATATATTTATAAAAAAATCGTAAGGGATATGCATCTTTTTTTGGATAATATCCAATCGTTTGCTGCATTAGAAAGAGAAAAAAATATTTTTTTTGTCTATTTAGTTGTTACGCACGTGACGATAAATTTATTCAAAGTACCAGAAAAAGAAATCACGTGATCAGCATTTAATAAATTAAATTCTAAAAATTAATCTTTAAAAATTCACCAAAAATCAGGAAATGGAGGTAAAAATTCGAAAAAAATTTCATTTTGAAGGAATTTTTATGATCTTTTCGTGATATAAATTTTATAACCCTCAATGAATTATTTTAAATGCAAACGTAAAAAAAGTTTAAAAACATATTAAAAATTTAATTTTAAAAAATCTAAGAAGAATTTTTGAAAAATATTTCTTAGTGCACCAATACACTATTAGAAGAATCGCCATGCAAAATTTCAACCCTTTAGGTCCAGCGGTTTGGTCTGTGCGTTGTATGTCAGTCAGTCAGTCAGTCAGTGAATGAATGAGTCAGTTACGGAACTGTTTTATATATATAGATAAATACTTTTGTAAAACTTTTTGATGAATTATCCCATCAACTTGAAAGAAAATGATGAAATGCGTAATAAAGAGAGCAATTATAAGAAATTTTCAAACAAAATTAACTGAAAATGAATTCAAATTCTGCTTCAGGATGGCTAAAAGTATTAAAAGAATGCATTGTCATCGTGTTCTGGGCTATTCTAAAAGTTTCAAATGTCTAGCTAGTCGGGAAGTTAGTTAAAAATCGATTGCAAGATTTTTACTGGGCAAACACACAAACGAAAAAGCGAGTTAATAAAAACATGCTATTGAGGTCTGCCTCCCCTAGCAGAATAAACCAGAGTAAGCTATATTGAACTAAATAAGTGTTTTGAAAACCTTCGGGGTCAAATTCACCACAAAAATAATTGCATCTAAAGATAACGACTTTGACCCCTTGTTAAGGTACACGACACACAGGTTGAAACCTAGTCATTTTTGAACACGAATGATTCATTATTGCAACCCGCAATAGTTTTCTTAAGTGAGAGTCAATAACTTTCTTTGAAAGGGTTAATAACGTCAAAGGAGGAAGATTTGGGGTGTAGATTTATCCTATATTTATAAATCATGGTGAAGAAATGTTGAGAAATTTTTTACGATGAAATACCCTAAAAAGTTATTTTAATTAAATAAGCGTGGTGACCATCCTGAAGTCATTTTGAAACCTTCCTGGGAGTCGCGACCCATAGGTTGAGAAACCCTGCTCTGGGATGAAACTATTTCTCCCGCAAGGAACCCTCCCCCCCCAAAAAAAAAACAAAACAAAAAAAAAAAAAACTAGGAGTTACTGACCTGTCATTGAATATGGCTGTGGCTTGTTCTTAAGAAAAATTTCTCATAGGAGATAAGAGAGCTCTAAATACCAATTATGATACTGTCACGTGGCATTTTCATGGATACAATTTGTCAGCAAATAGTAGAGGGGTGCGAATGAGTAAAATAATGAGTAAAATAATTCCTTATACATCCGAAATTTCAAAAAATTGAACTTTACTAACTAAACTTTTTAAGTTAAAATCTGGTTTATTTTGTGTAAAAATATTTGATGTAGAGAAATGAAATAGATGTAAAAATTCAACCGCGATATTGTCATGAGACATTTCCGTGGTAATAATTTCTAACAAAGAAACGATATTCTCACGAGCTATTTTCGTAGACATAATTTGTCAGTAAGAAATAGAGAAGTACGAAGTTATTAATACCAAAGAAATGATATTCTCATGAGATATTTTCATTGACACAATTTGTCAGAAAGAAATACAGAAGTGCGAATGAGCACAATGATTCCTTAAACATCAGAAATTTCAAAAATTGAACTTTACTAACTAAAATTTTTGAGTTAAAGTCTGGTTTATTTTGTATAAAAATATTTGATGTAGAGAAATGAAATAGATGTAAAAATTCAACCGCGATATTGTCATGAGACATTTCCGTGGTAATAATTTCTAACAAAGAAACGATATTCTCACGAGCTATTTTCGTAGACATAATTTGTCAGTAAGAAATAGAGAAGTACGAAGTTATTAATACCAAAGAAATGATATTCTCATGAGATATTTTCATTGACACAATTTGTCAGAAAGAAATACAGAAGTGCGAATGAGCACAATGATTCCTTAAACATCAGAAATTTCAAAAATTGAACTTTACTAACTAAAATTTTTGAGTTAAAGTCTGGTTTATTTTGTATAAAAATATTTGATGTAGAGAAATGAAATAGATGTAAAAATTCAACCGCGATATTGTCATGAGACATTTCCGTGGTAATAATTTCTAACAAAGAAACGATATTCCCACGAGCTATTTTCGTAGACATAATTTGTCAGTAAGAAATAGAGAAGTACGAAGTTATTAATACCAAAGAAATGATATTCTCATGAGATATTTTCATTGACACAATTTGTCAGAAAGAAATACAGAAGTGCGAATGAGCACAATGATTCCTTAAACATCAGAAATTTCAAAAATTGAACTTTACTAACTAAAATTTTTGAGTTAAAGTCTGGTTTATTTTGTATAAAAATATTTGATGTAGAGAAATGAAATAGATGTAAAAATTCAACCGCGATATTGTCATGAGACATTTCCGTGGTAATAATTTCTAACAAAGAAACGATATTCTCACGAGCTATTTTCGTAGACATAATTTGTCAGTAAGAAATAGAGAAGTACGAAGTTATTAATACCAAAGAAATGATATTCTCATGAGATATTTTCATTGACACAATTTGTCAGAAAGAAATACAGAAGTGCGAATGAGCACAATGATTCCTTAAACATCAGAAATTTCAAAAATTGAACTTTACTAACTAAAATTTTTGAGTTAAAGTCTGGTTTATTTTGTATAAAAATATTTGATGTAGAGAAATGAAATAGATGTAAAAATTCAACCGCGATATTGTCATGAGACATTTCCGTGGTAATAATTTCTAACAAAGAAACGATATTCTCACGAGATATTTTCGTAGACACAATTTGTCAGTAAGAAATAGAGAAGTACGAAGGTATTAATACCAAAGAAATGATATTCTCATGAGATATTTTCATTGACACAATTTGTCAGAAAGAAATACAGAAGTGCGAATGAGCACAATGATTCCTTAAACATCAGAAATTTCAAAAATTGAACTTTACTAAATAAAAGTTTTGAGTTATAGGGTGGTTTATTTTGTATAAAAATATTTGATGTAGAGAAATAAAATAGATGTAAAAATTCAACCGAGATATTGTCATGAGACATTTCCGTGGACTCAATTTGTCAGCAAGGCATAGAGATGAGGGAATGAGAAAAATGATGCCTTAACATCAGGAATTTAAAAAATTAAGTTTCTTAAAACAGTGACTTATCATTTATTACCAACTAAAGTTTTCAGTTATAGATTTGTTAATTTTGTATAAAAATATTTGGTGTTCCGAAAAGAAATACATGTAAAAATTCAACCGTGATATTGTCATGAGACATTTTCGTGGTAATAATTTGTAACAAAGAAATGATATTCTGTCAAGATATTTTCGTGGACACAATTTTCTAGCAAGAAGTGCGAATGAGCAAAATTTTTCCTTAAACATCAGAAGTTTAAAAAAAGGAACTAAATAAGTTGGTTTATTTTGTATAAAAATATTTGATGTAGAGAAATGAAGTAGATGTAAGCATTCAACCATGATATTGTCATGAGACATTTTCGTGGTCATAATTTGTAAGAAAGAAATGACATTGTCATAAGATATTTCTGTGGACTCAATTTGTCAGCAAGGTGTAGAGAAGAGCGATTGAGAAAAATAATTCCTTAACATCAGGAATTTTAAAAATCAAATTTCTTAAAACAGAGCCTTATCATTTATTACCAAAAAACATTTTTGAGTTTTAGATCGGTTTGCTTTGTATAAAAATATTTCGAGTAGCGAAATGCAATAGATATAAAAATTTAACCGTGATATTGTCATGCGACATTATCGTGGTAATAATTAGTAACAAAGAAATGATATTCTCACGAGATATTTTCGTGTACACAATTTGTCTGCAAGAAATAGAAAAGTGCGAATAAGCAAAAAGATTCCAAAAATGGAACGAACTAAAATTTTTGAGTTAAATGTTGGTTTTATTTTGTATAAAATATTCGATATAGAGAAATGATATACATGTAAAAATTCAACGTGATATTTTCTTGAGACATTTTCTTGGTAATAATTTGTAACAAAGAAATGATATTCTCACGAGATATTTTCGTAGACACAATTTGTCAGCAAGAAGCAGAGAAGTGCGAATGAACAAAATGATTGCTTAAACATCAGAAGTTTCAAAAATTGAACTAACGAAGTTGGTTTATTTTGTATAAAAATGTTTGATGTAGAGAAATGAAGTAGATGTAAGCATTCAACCGTGATATTGTCATGAAACATTTTCGTGGTAATAATTTATCACAAAGAAATGATATTCTCACGAGATATTTACGTGGACACAATTTGTCAGCTAGAAGTAGAGAAATGTGAATGAGCTAAATGAACATTTTCGTGGTCATAATTGTTAGAAAGAAATGACATTGTCATAAGATATTTCTGTGGACTCAATTTGTCAGCAAGGCGTAGAGAAGAGCGATTGAGGAAAATAATTCCTTAACATCAGGAATTTTAAAAATTAAATTTCTTAAAACAGAGCCTTATCATTTATTACCAAAAAAAAATTTCGAGTTTTAGATTGGTTTATTTTGTATAAAAATATTTCGAGTAGCGAAATGCAATAGATGTAAAAGTTTAACCGTGATATTGTCATGAGACATTATCGTGGTAATAATTAGTAACAAAGAAATAATATTCTCACGAGATATTTTCGTGTACACAATTTGTCAGGAAGAAATAGAAAAGTGCGAATGAGTAAAATGATTCCAAAAATTGAACGAACTAAAATTTTTGAGTTATATGTTGGTTTGTATTTTGTATAAAATATTCGATATAGAGATATGAGATAGATGTAAAAATTCAACCGTGATATTTTCATGAGATATTTTCGTGGTAATAATTTGTAACAAAGAAATGATATTCTCACGAGGTATCATCGTAGACATAATTTGTCAGAAAAAAGCAGAAAAGTGCGAATTTAGTAATAACAAAGAAATGATATTCACACGAGATATTTTCGTGGACACAATTTGTCAGCAAGAAGTAGAGAAGTGCGAATGAGCAAAATGATTGCTCAAACATCAGAAGTTTCAAAGGTTGAACTAATATTTTTGAGTTATAGGCAGGTTTATTTTGCATAAAAATATTTGATGTAGAGAAATGAAATAGATGTGAAAATTCAATCGTGATAT
>OU015503.1:74290037-74510037 GCA_907164885.2 Dolomedes plantarius
TAAGCACCTATAACTTTTCAATATTTTATTTAAAGATTGCACAGATATTTATTAACAGAAATAAAATTTGTAGTAGAAAGAAACGAAAACGTCAAATTCGGTAGAAAAGAAAAAACTTAAATTTTTAATTTAAAACAAACCGTACTGTCAAATTACACAGGCCAACGATGAAAAAACATTTTGAATAAATTTGCCTTATTCTTGTGGTTTTTAGTGCGCTAAAATCGAATATAACAGTAAAAAAACTCGTATCACCCACCATTTTTTTCACATTTCAACACACAATATTTAAAGAAATGACATTTTTAGTGAATTCAACGTCATAAGCTAACCGCCAGCAATGTGGATTTACCAAATTCCCATGTTTCTAATGTGATTAGGACGGTAGGGCAAGGGGTCAACATTGGTACAGAAAAATCTGGCCTACAAGAAAATCTTTAAAGCCTGTAGAGAAGAACATTCTGCACAAGAATCTCGTGGACCCGGAAAACATTCTGCTGCCACCTCTACACGTAAAATTAGGCCTAATGAAACAGCTTGTGAAAGCCTTACCGAAAGATGGAGAATTTTACAAGTATCTCTGCCAGAAGTTTCCTCATCTATCAGAAGCAAAATTGGAAGAGGGCGTGTTTGTTGGGCCTGACATCCGAAAAATGATGTTCGGTCCCAACTTTGAATCAAAAATGACTTTAAAAGAGAGGGAGGCTTGTGTATCATTCAAGCATTATTCAAGCAGATTGTGACGAAGTTCTTGGGCAACAAAAAGGACCCACATGATATTTCTATTGTAGCCAACATGCTGGAAAAGTTCAAAAAGTTAGGCTGTTTGATGAGCCTTAAGATTCCCTTTTTGAACAGTCACCTTCATTTTTTGCCTAGGTACTTTGGGTGATGTCAGTGAGGAGCAAGGTGAGCGGTTTCATTAAGATATTAAATTGATGGAAAGACGGTATCAGGGCCGGTAGAATACCAATATGATGGGACACTACTGTTGGTCACTTCACCGAGAAGTTGAGAGATTCGCAAGCAAAAAAGCAATATCAGGAGCTTTAAGGAGAAGAGGGAAAGGAAATATAAGCCAAAGTACACATAAAATCTATGTAATAAAAAGGTATTTTCATGTTTATACTTGAATAAAAGTTTGTTCATATTGTAACATTTATTTATTTTTATTTTCTACTGGTTGGTACACTTTAAAACTTGACGGCTAGATAGTAAATAAGCGCACTAATACACAAATTATTCTCAACACATCATTGCCAAATGAGGCGGTGAAAAGCAAAGTGATGTAAGTCAAGTGGTGTAAGTCAAAGAGTTTAACTGCAAAAACTACAAATAATTCCACCATAAATTGAACAAATTATAATTCATAACAGTTATTACAAATAATAACTATTTACAATTACACTATAAATTGAACATGGACGTATTTTCCCTCAAATGAAAAAAGTTGAAAATGTGACTTACACCACTTTGCCTTTCAACGCCTCAAATGTTGAAAATAATAATAATGCGCAGAAACAAATTAATGTGTATAAGCGGCCTCGTGCTTAGTGAGTATCTAAAGCCAGATTTAAAAATGTCACTGAGCATGCGGGGAAAGCAATTTTTTAAATTGTAAATTATCGCTAAGTAAACAGCGCGAAATAGACAATTTCCATCAGGTTTAATCTTATATTTCACAAACATAAATATCATAAAAATATAAATGGCAGAGGTAGACGTGTTTATCATTAAAACATGTCACTGAGCATACGCAGAAACAGTGAGTTTCTAAAGCCAGATTTCAACATGCCAGTGAGCATGCGCAGAAATCAGTTTTAAATAGTAAATTATCGCTAATTAAAAGAAATTGTGGTTACAAAAACCAAATTTGACAAATCTACAGATTACAGTCTTTCATTTAAGACCAAAAGGAAGTAAATTTATGCAGTAGTTTTCTCTCATGGACTGCCCAAAAAGTCAGATTAGCAACTTAAATATATAGATGGTATGTTCGGCTAATTTTCTAGTTTCCGACGAAGTCACATTGTGACGCAATTCAGGGTAATAGAAAAAAATGAGGTCAGATACGGATTCAGCACCAAAAATTACATAAGAATCAGCTATTAACGTTAAAAAAGTTTTCAAAAAGTCATTTTTCGTTCGCCTGTGTTATCAGTCTAAATCACTTTCCCTAGAATATAGCTCATCTATTGTTGCTGCATCCATGTCACAATTATTGGTGCCGTCGTAATACAATATATCGCCATCGTAATCCTCATTTGATGACACCTTCCCATCCTGCGACGTCTTACAGCTGCTGTACTTTCTTTTATTCAATGTTTAAAACTACTTTTTTTTGTACTCGAGTATAATACGTACCCTCATTTTTGTCGACTAAAATGTGAAATACAAGTGCGTATTTTACTCAAGATTTTACGGTACCTTAAACCCATCTTAGTCAGTTACCCAGACACATATCTCAAAAATTCGGTATACCCGAGGCCTGGACCCACTCGAAAAGCAGTCTTTGTTCTTCCAAGTCGACAGGCATTCTTCGTTTGGGGCATCCGCCTATACCAGTGGCTTTTAACCGGTGTTCCGCGGTGCACTGGTGTTCCTGGAATATGTTCCAGATGGTACTCGAAATTTGTCATGTTTTTTTCTTATTAAAATTTTAAATTATTAGAAATTATAAAAACAATCATTTATTTCCATATCATATTTTCTTATAATAATCTCTCTCTCTCTATATATATAACAGTTCTGTGACTGACAGACAGATAAAGCACAGACCAAACCGCTGGAACTGGGCTGAAAGTTTGCTTGGAGATTCTTTTTATAGTGTAGGGGTGCACTAAGTAAGAGTTTTGAAAAATCCTTCTTAGATTTTTTAAAATTAAATTTTTAAGCTGTTTTTGTAACATTTTTTGAAGTTTGCATTTAAGATAATAATCCGAGGGTTATAAAAATTTATATTAAGAGAAAGATCATAAAAATTACTTTAAAATGAAATCCTTTTCGAATATTTACCTCCATTTTCTGATTTTTGGTGAATTTTTAAAGATTAATTTATAGAATTTAGTTTATTAAATGCTGATCACGCGATTTCTTTTCTTTTTGTGGTACTTTAAATTAATTTTGCGTCACGTGCATACCAACGAAAAATGTTGACAAAAAAATATTAAAGCACAGTAATAGATAAAATTTAACAAGACTAATTGAGATGGAAGTTTTTTAAGAATTTAATTTAAATTAGTATGTTTTATGGATATTAAATTAAACCTATATAGTATATAAAACAGTTCTGTGACTGACTGACAGATCTCGCACAGACTAAACCGCTGGACCTAAAGGTCTGAAATTTTGACAGTCGATAGACACTGTCTGTAATTAAGATGATGCCATTAACTATCCTGTACAGTTTTTAAATTCCCACAAACCACCGGGTCTTCCATACCATAAGCTCTCTTTGCGGAAGGGCACACCAGTAATGCTCCTTCGGAATTTAAAACCACAGAAATTGTGTAATGGCACTAGACTACAAGTCAAAGCCTTGCGTAAAAATTTAATCTAAGCCATCATTTTAACTAGTGGTGCTCAAGGAGAAAAAGTGTTCGTGCCACGCATTTCTCCAATACTCAATGACCTCCCCTGAATTTAAGAGACTGCAATTTCCCCTCAAAGCATGCTTCGCCATGACAATAAATAAGTCTCAAGGCCAAACTTTAAAATACGCTGGCGTAGATGTAATCTCCTTGACACCTCCGGTCCCCTCCTCTTTCGAGTATCGACCAATGAATCACCGAAGACCAGTCGCCACGTAGCTATACCTGAATACGCAGTCGAGGGTTAATTTCCCAGTTTCGGTGACACTTTTCATTGCTGTGGGGCTCGAGGATGCCGGACAAACGGTACAGATCTGTCATCCACTCAAGGCACCCCAAGCCCCCCTGGCGTAGATTTAAGAGACATTTTTTTTCTCCCACGGTCAGTTTTACTTAGCTTGATCACGCATAAGTTCACGGACGAGCCTGGTAATATTAGTTCCCCCCAATGAAGAAACAAAAATACTTGTTTATAAAGAAATCCTCTAAAAAGCAATTTCATTATTTTTTCATTGTAATTATCCTAAAATGAACCCCGTAGCGAAGCACGGGTATTCAGCTAGTTTATATATAAGGCGAGTCGAGGCAAAAGTGTTTCCGTGGAAAGTTTGTAACTCCCACATAACTTCTAAAATATTTAACTGATAGAAGTGCCATCTAAGGTATATATAGTTAATGAAACGTTCTAAAACACGTTAGGCATCGAAATTTGTTAGTGTTGAGCATAACATCCGGGGGTGGTTTCAAAATGTCACATGTTTAGTTCACGTGCACTACTGAGTTATCTATCTGAATCGTTATCAATGATCATCTATCTTGGTTGAAGCTGTCTCAAGACGTTTCAAGTCCGTTAACACCTTTGATATTTGTTGATTAATTACATTATCATTTTTTCTTCTACTTCTTAATTTTTAAGCGCTAAGCCCCGTTTCGCTTTGCTGGGGTAAGTGCGCATGTAGTGAGTGGGATAAGTATGGAATGCTACTCACTTCCCCCTTGACTCAAATTATTATTATTTTCTGTATATGTTCACTAATTACTTCATTTTACTCTTAGTAATACCCATGGGTTCAGGGATGGGTTGATCCATTTTGCCGCCTGAAGCAAGATTTGAACTTCTTAAAATTTTGGAGAGCCTAAGTAATGAACATAACACTAATAGCAAATGTATACTTATTAGAACGGACGCTTTGATCGGTCCACTAAAAACCACCGATCATGCAATGTTCGAGCGCGCTCCGACGTACAGTTACGTCAGGAAAAAATTATTCCCGATACTTTTTATACAATCGCTGTATACACGTAGCGAGAATCAGATATTTTCGATGTCAAAGATTCTGACAACAAAACTGAAAAATTGGGAATCGTTCGTGGAAACGATGACACTTAAAACTGAAGGAGATCCATTCCAACTTGAACCAACTGAGAATCGGGCCATCGGTGACTGGGCTCTAGTCAAATTTCGTTGGGGAAAAATGTGAAATACTTCGTTTATAAGGTAATATCTTATGAAACTGAGGATTCCATCATAGAATACATGAAGATGAATTCAGCTATTAATGGTTTAATTACTAATAAGACCTAACACAAAGAAGGCAATTGTGAAGTTAATAAAAGTAATATTGTTTGTGTTCCCCGAAACACATACACACACATGTATATATATATATATATATATATATATATATATATATATATATCCCATTGTACAATTATCCTTTTCTCTTTGATATTGAAGGTATTTTTTCTACTTTGACTGAACTAAAGGGATTTTGACAGTAGTACAGCTTGAGTTGGAATCGGTATGATCACCGTAACTGCATGATCCAGATTTGCAAAACTTCTAGCCACTTTTTCTGGGACAATTTGAATGAGCCACGATGTATGTGAATAAATATCACATACATCATTAGTCTTTTTCAAAACTACATCGAACTATTATAAAATTTTTCTGCGTTAGCAGTCGATCTAGTCTTCAGGTTGGGCAAGATTTTATCTTTGGAGAACTATAACGGGATTTCGGGTTACAGTTCTTTTCAAATGCTTGAAACTTTTTCATTTTCTTGTAATTTTGAAATTTTTTTGGATAATTATGTGTCCTAGTCTTTCTTAAAACAGTCCTCTCCAATGCTGCAGACGGTTACTTGGACATTATCCTTACCGGCATATGACACCGCAAATTTGCTGACCACTTTTCTGGGAGCAACGTATAGGTGGACCAGGAACCGGGTCAAGTGACGAGACTGGAACACTTGACCCCGCACCTCCAGAGGCAAATTTGAGAACTTGGAGGACATTGCAGCGCCACCCTATTTTACGTACCCCGGCCACCAGTAATGAACACGGTGATAGATTTTGTCATCAATCGGCTCGATCCTGCAACCCTCAGATCACTGGCTCGACGCCTTTTCCAACCGGGCCACCCCACCCGGTACTTCTTAGAACAGTACTTCTTAAAACAGTAAACAACCTAAATGTTTCTATAATGGTGATGGTGTTGTATTTAAGTGGGTAGGCGACAGCTACAACTGATTAGGCAATGGGCTTGAAGCCAGTTTTCAAAGGACACTGCAATTCAATAGCGGCAAAATTCGTTTGATAAATCGCCCTTTAATTAATTTTCTTACAATATTAATAAATTTATGACAATTAAAAACAAAGGTTTTTTAAAGTAATATTTTATACTCCCCTTTAAGAATGCAAATTTTTGAATTTTTCATTTCCAATTTAAATATTTACTGACAATCCGGATTTTTGCGAGATTAGAATCTCGAATCTTTCAATTGTGTTAGGTACAGAAGGTCGTTCGTACTTTAAGGAAACGATTTTGTAATATGTTTTTGGTGTTTGGATTTTGAGAAAAAAATTTGGCAACTTCAGAATAATCGTCTGCTACTGTTTTGCTTTGATTGGAATGTAAAATAAAAGATTTATTTTGAAAATGGCTCCTAAAATTGATAGATGGCTCGAAGGTTACGTAACTGCACTTTGCGGGAAGAAATATTCGTATCAACGAATTATAAAGAGGTGTAAAAATTGCAGTTATGGCATTTAAAAAATAAGTATTCATAATATATTAAATTTGAAAGGGAAAAAACGTCTAACTGAAAGTAAAAATGAAAACATGACCACTAAACCTCATCCTAAGACTGTTCGAACGCAGGTAAATATCAAGAAACTGAAGTCTCTGATCCTAAAAGAAAATACGCCGACCGAAAGATCCATTGCATCGAAACTAGGAATATCTTCTGGCACTGTAAGTAAAATCATTCACAAAGATTTGAAGTCTAAAAAGATGTTTAAACCTAAAGTTCATCTGCTTTTGCCAAAGCATATTGCTGAAAGGAAAACAAATTGTACAAAATTATGTGAAAAACACCTAGCTGCGAAAAAATGAAAATTTGTGGTAACACTTGATGGGACATGGGTGCATTTAAGTGACTATAATAAAAAAAAGATCAATTTTCTATTGCTCAACTGATGGGAATGACCGTACGAAATGGCTACGTCAGCATACAGAAAAGTTCTCAAAGGAGTTCATGATAGTAGCAGGATTTTGTTACAACGGCAAATTGAAAATAAAAAAAGTCTCAAGTAAAGCCAAAATAAATTTATTCTACTATCAGCACAATATTTTAGAACCAATTTTTGAAGAAGAAATTCCAGCCTTATATGGAAAGGACATTGAAAAAGTTAAGCTTTATATGGACAAAGTCTCTAGTCACATGTCTAAATAAATTGCCGCTTAACTAGTAAAGAAAGAATCAGAAACAGGAACAAAGTGTATCCCATTTAATGAAACACCTGTAAAATCACCTGACGCTTCTCCAATGGACTTTTGCGCTTTTTGTTTATTAAAACGAGCCTTAAGAAAACGGCATCCAAGAACATTGAACAGATATTGGAAAACGGTCCAGGAGGAATGGGGTAAAATTGACATGACAGTACTAAGAAAAAATTTACTTTCATGGAAAATTCAAGCTAGAGCCATTGTCAAGAATCCTTGCTATCAGATAGAAGCAAATCACCGCATAAAATACGGCATTTATACATAAAACATAACTATCAAAATCGTTTCCATAAAGTGCGAACGACCTTCTGTATTTTAGTTTTTGGCTTCGTTTCGTTTTAGAGATTATTTAAGTTTAAGGTCACGTTTCGTTTTACAGAGTATTTTCTCTTCTAAGAGTATCGTAGTTTAAGGCTTCATTTCGGTTTAGAGAGTATTTACCTGTCGTGAAAGAATTACAGTAGTGAACGTTTGAATACCTTCTCCAGTATATTTCAATGGTAGTCATTCCTTAATTATTTCTCGAGAAGGCATTTTGTCGTGTGTTTTCTTACTTAGTCACTATAAGGACGGGGATATTCAAGGTTAACAGTGAAAGTCCAAAAATTCCCCGTGATGTCGGTCATTCCAAGGTTCCTCGCAAGTACCTGAAATGATGCTGACAGTTAATAATTTGTGTGAGAAGAAGATATGGTGAAGCATAATTTTTTCTAGAACTTCGGTGACGGAAAGATGAGTTTTGGGTAATTCACATACAATTTCAAAGTTTCAGACACGCTCCGCAATTGCATGCATATAAACATACGTAATTGCGAGGTGCTGTTTCGCAGAAGTCCTGATGGGGAAAACAGAGGAGCGAAAACAACAGGTTATTTACGATATAAATTTACCGAAGTAACCTATACCCAACACGATATATATTTTTGCATCATTTATTTATTTTTACAGTTTCTCTACCTTAAGATTTTCCTTACGGGGTGGGATAGCATGTATCCCAAGAATACGGGCCCAAGAATGAATATATATATATATATATATATATATATATATATATATATATATATATATATATACACCCATACCTTGCTTTATGGCCTAGATAAGTTCCGGGAAAGTTGGCCGTAAAGCGAAAAGCTGTATAACGAATCAATGATTTTGATACAAACCCATACAAATTTAATAGGATCTGTTCCTATTTTTTATAAATATAATTTTTAGTTCATAAAGCATTTTATTATTTTCATTTCTTATAAAAATGCTTACATAAAAATAAAAGTACAAAACAATGGAATAATACACAGAAGTTCAAAAAATATACATATAAACAAAAAACAAAAGAAATCATATGCACATATGTATACATATAATAAAATAAATAAAATAAAATGTTTAAAAACTATTTTAAAGTGATGACGAACATTAACATGAAGAATCACTAAGCTATAATATGCTGCCATCATCAATTTCCGCTGTTGTGGCCGTATAACGAAACATTGTAATGAACATTGTAACGAAACAGCCGTAAATCGAAAAAGTGTCATAATTAAAAAAAGCCGTTTTAGTGAAATGCCGTATAAAGAGAGGCCGTATAGCGAGGTATATATATATATATATATATATATATATATATATATATATATGAACCCCCTTAATGGCCGTTCTTACATAGGGGTTATGAAATTTCCCGTTCTAAAGAGGGAATCAGAAAATTGGGCCCCATAAGCTAAAGGTTAAAGGAAAATTCAGGAGGGATGTAAAAATAGAAGCAAAACCCTTATATTTTAAAATTCCCAATAGAAATTAAAAATGGTGCGTATTTTTAAACCGATAATCCTAGTCTCTCTAGAGACAGAAGAGTATTGGGCGAATTTTTTTTTTCTTTAGATGCGAAGAAATTTGTCCTGAGAATTCACACATTATACCGCTGAAATTATTGAGTACTTCTTAACATGGGAGCACCTTACAGGTGAGTCAACAATACGTCCTGCGGCCAAATCAGTTTTGACTGACCGTATTAGGAAGATACAAACATGATATTTCATACCTGTTTGTTGAATGACCTTTTAATACTGGGAATCTCAACATTTTTATGTATAGCCTCTGTCAGGTCTAGTAAAGCCAACATGTGAAGTAGAAATCCATTCAACAGGATGGTCTAGTGCAGGCAATTGAAACTCGCGGATCTGAACGGTTATTTGTGCGGCCTAAGCCCACCAAATATAACAGTATGTAAATATCATATCACCTTATTCGCCTTACGCACAGGCGTACCATTTCCCCCAACTAACAATGAATATTTTAGCAGCCGATTGCCGCATGCCAAATCAGCAGTCTAGACAGTAAGTAATCTTGTACGAAGTGATTTGTTTCGAGGATGCAAAACAGATTGTATTTCGCTTACGGAGAACGCTTACTAATTTGTGAAATAATTCAGTGTCTAGTAAGTTAATGTTCAGGAACAAAAGGTGTCAGGATGAAAACATTAATATTATTGTTGTTCGTGTTGTTTTTATACTACACTTTTCGAAAATAAACCTACGCTTCTTCGAAAATTGATTTTGAAGAGTTTATTATTTTTTTGCGGCCCACCCTAAGCATTATTTATTTGCCCCCGTGTCAGCCTTTGAGTTTAACACTCTTGCTTTAATTCATCCTAAAGCTCAATTACTCCAAAAGACCTCTGCCCCAAAACCTGAACATATAACGTTTGCGCCGATAACCGAATTAACTGTGAAAAATGTGACGGCAGAATATCTGACTACATATATTACTGATTTGATGAATATATTACTGATATTGTGATGAATATATTACTGATTTTTCTGCTGCCGATCGACCACACAGGGAGCTTTCGAGACGACCTCACTTGCCCCTCACGCGTCGGGTGTCGTAGAGCAACAACGATAATTGAATTTGCGACTTTTTTCAAAATCCCGAGGAGAACGGGGCAATATTATCTCCGCCACGTCCGCGAATCCGGCGATCTTGCCGTATGACGTCATACCTCTGAAGATTCCATGAAAGCCTTTCCTGGAGCATTTTTTAGTCATAGAGGAGTGCTCTGCCAGATGCATCCGAAAAGGAGGCACCGGGCGCACGGGGTGCAGGTTTCAAATTACCCGTGAAAGCGATGACTTCAGCGAAATCGCCGTACGAATTTATCGTTTCTTTGGCATCCCATTGGCTAAATGTAGCACCATAAATGTCCTTAATTCAGGCATGTCAAACTTGCGGCTCTCAACGATTACCCTGATCTGCATTTTTTCAACTTATTTTCAATAAGTTTAGTCATAAATGATGGAAATGTGAAAATTTTAAAAAAAGTTATTTTTTAATGGCATTGCTATATGGCAACGTTTGTAACGTATGCAAATGCTCTATGGAGGAGTGGAATGATTGTTTAAGGAACATATAAACATCAATACATATTCAAAAGCAAATATTCCTAACATTGACCACTGGGCCCCCCTTCAACCTTTCTTTTTTTTCATTGTCTTCGGTGTGCGTCCGTACAGTCTCTGTTCAACATCCAACAATTGTCGGCCATCATATGTACAGTCCACTTTCCTTGGTATCTCTTTTCCATCACTTTAAAATCCTGATGGAAGCGCTGGCCATGTTCTTCCGAAAAATCACGAAGATTGTTAGGAAAGTAATTGAGATGAGCATAAAGAAAGTGAACTTTGACGCTCATTTTGCAACCAAGCAGTTTATAAGATTCCAGCAGCTGCTCAACAAAAGTAGTGTAATTTGAAACCTTCGTGTTCCCCAAAAAGTTGTGTACCACATTTCTGAATGCAATTCATGCTCGCACTCACACATGGTATTCTCGAATTTGTTGTCTGCCATTAATTTTCGTATTTGAGGGCCTACAAAAATGCCAGGTTTAATTTTTTTCAGTCGTGATTGATGCAAACTTACCACACGGATACTAAAAGCATTTACTGTCCCTGCTTAAATCTGTCACGAATCGCTTCATTAAGCCAAGTTTGATGTGTAAAGGTGGCAATAGTATTTTCGAGGGATCAACCAGTGGAACTGAAACAATGTTTTTTTTTTCGCCAGCTGTGAATGTACTTCTAACTGGCCACTGCTGCCGAACCCTATGTTCCGTCCTTCCTCTGGAGTCCCATTCACACAAAAAGCAAGGAAATTTTGTGTAGCCTCCTTGATGACCGAGCAATATTCCAATCACCTTGAAATCCCCGCACAGACCATTTCTGAAATTTGTACTGCACACTTTCCAGCAGTAATTTAAGGTTCTCGTATATCTCTACCAAAGTCACAGTATGTGCTACTGGAATGGATGGATGGATATTAGTATTGTATAATAAAACACCTTTTACACTGGATTTGCTGGCGTCTATGAACAACATCCAGTGCCCTGGATGGTAATTGATGTTGAAGTATTTCATGACTGCCGGAATGTCTCGACAATATACCAAACCACCTTCCTCAGCAAAAAACAGAACCAATTCTGCTTCTCGGTGACTGTATCAGGAGAATTTCGTATTAGGGCACAGTAAATTCTTTTCATGAAGTCTTGATCCTAAAAGCTCTGCTACGTCTTTAGGTAAATTCAAATCGCGAACCAAATAATTCAGTTCATGCTGTGTAAATAGCACTGTGGTTTCATCCTCCATGATGTCCGGTTTTTACATCTCCTCACTTATAACATCGTCTGAATCGGTGTTTGTTGGGGTTTGATATTGGACCGGGATGGCACAGGGATGGATTTATTATGGGGCACTGGTATTATGGCAGATAGGATATTGGGATACACAATGTTATGCTTACTGGTTCTGGTATGGCCCCCGATATTCACTGTGCAGAAGTATCAGTCGTCACTATGATTTTT
This sequence comes from Dolomedes plantarius, assembly GCA_907164885.2. NCBI lineage: Eukaryota > Metazoa > Arthropoda > Arachnida > Araneae > Dolomedidae > Dolomedes > Dolomedes plantarius. Next base: position 74,302,276 of record OU015503.1, read on the forward strand.
AGTGTACCATGTACCAGGTGTACACTATACCAGCGTACCACGATCTGCCTCGAATGGCTCCATATGTGACCAATAGCAAACATGGAGCGCTGGCGTGAGGTATGAGCCATACTGCCGTGTCAAGATAAATTCTCTCATGTTTCGCGTTTGTGAGTGGCGCAAATCATGATGTCATACAGATGAAACAGTTGCATTTCCATTATCAGCTAGATATTGATGTTTTTCTATTCCTTAAACAATAATCCCGCCCCCCCAGAGAACATTTACACGCGTTACGAACGTTGCCCTATAACGATGTCATTACAAAATACCGTTTTATTTATTTTCACATTTCCGTCATTTGTGAAAAAACGTGACGTGATACGGAATTTTGAAGGTCGTTTTCGGAATCTGCCCAAAAAATCCATTCAGATACACCTATTCATTTCAAAACAACAAAACCTTACATATTAGTGTTATTTGTGCCCCTCAATCCCAGCCAATTTGTCGGTATATGTCCCCTTATGAGCCTTACGCAAGGGCGACCATTCCCCCCCTCCCCCGCCACTAGCAGTGAATATTTTAGCAGCCGACTACCACGTGAGAGACCAATTAATAGTCCGGTCAGTAAGTAGTCTTGTACGAAGTGATTTGTTTGGTGGGTGTTTGGTGGTACGCTTATTAATTTGTGCAGGATCCCCGGGTTGTCCAAATTGGTCAGCACATCTGTACTGTCCGTCCAGCGCTCAGACCCATACTAAACATAAACCGAACAGGGGAAATAAACCCTCGGCTGAGTTTGCAGGTCTTGCCACGCAGCTTCTGGTCTTCAGGTTCATCAAGCTTATGGACTAACGTCCGGGAAGCATAATATTTGGGAATTATTAATTTTTGCAATTGTTCAGTGCCTGGAAAGTAAATGTTCAAGAATAAAGAGTGTCAGGAAGAAAACATTAATACTATTCTCTACGTCAGAGGTAAACCATCATAAGTGAATTTTCTTCATTTTCGATATCTTTATTGTAAGTGATTCCCTTTCAATGGAGCTTCTTTGAGGAAAACTGTCTTATATGCAAAACAAGATGGTGGGTGAAATATAGACTACGATCGCATATGTAAGTCCTGAAAAGCGGTAAACCATTACAAAGCTCTCCTGAAAAATGTGGAAATTCACTGAAGAAAATTCACTTATGAGGGTTTACCTCTGACGTACATTATTGTTGTCCTTGTTTTTGTTATACTTTACTTTTCGGAATAAACCTACGTTTCTACTTATATTGATAGTTTTCCTTTCTTTCGGGGGGGGGGGGATAGAAACTTAAACTTTGCTTATTTGACTAATGTCAGCTTTTGAATTGGACATGCTTGGTCTAGTGTAACGTGAAAGAATCAATTACTACAAAAATGTACACTGAACAAGATATTTGAAGTTAGCGTTGGGTGTGTATTGTGGTGTAAGATCCGAGTAGGAGTATATTTTGAAATCAAAATGTCATTTTTTGATTTTTATTCCCAAATTTGTATGTTCCAATCAAGTAGATATTAACATTTTTTTAAATTTAAAGCTCTAATTTCTCACCACTGAGTGTTGGTCTCCATCAGTATGAAGATAGATTCACAATATAATTTCTTTTATAAATTATATTAAGCCTATTAATCTCATGGAGAATTTATAATTTGTTTCTTTAGTAGTGTCCAGCTTACAAGGAAAACTATAATACTATATTTTTATGGGACTTATATGTATGATTTAACTTATTAGTTGGATTGTGACCAATTTATTTTTGACATCAGTATATTTACTAGAGAAAAGCTAGTGATTATTATTTATGTACAAATATTATTTGTGTAATGGATACTCTTCATAAGAAATCCTGCATGTAAAAGCTGATCACAATTTGTCAAATCTGTGGCAAAATATTAACAAGAACTATGGAAAGAGCATCCTAATGCTTTCTGTATTCCATACGGATGATTACGAATTTCCCGCTTTGAACTATGACTACAAGAAACTGCCTTACTTTCCAAAGCATATCTAAAGAATCCCGTGTGTGTATCAATTGATCATAATTTGTCAATTCTCTGGCATAATGTTAACAATAATTATGGAAAAAGCATCCTAAATCTTTGTGTATTCCATACGGATAGTTACGAATTTCTCGCTTTGAACTACGGCTACAAGAATCTGCCTTACTTTCCAATGCATATCTAAGGAATTCCGTTTGTGTATCAACTGATCACAATATGTCAATTCTGTGGTAAAATGTTAACAAGAACTTTGGAAAGAGAATCCTAACGCTGTATGTGTTCCCTACGGATGATTACGAATTTCCCGCTTTGAACTATGACTGCAAGAAACTGCCTTACTTTCCAATGCATATCTAAGTAAAGAATCCCTTGTGTGTATCAACTAATCACAATTTGTCAAATCTGTGGCAAAATTTTAACAAGAACTATGAAAAGAGCATTCTTACGCTTTATGTATTCTATACGGAAGATTACGAATTTTCCGCTTTGAACTATGACTACAAGAAACTGCCTTATTTTCCAATACATATCTAAGGAATACCGTGTGTGTATCATCTGATCACAATTTGTCAATTCTGTGGCAAAACGTTAACAAGAACTATGGAAAGAGCATCCTAACGCTGTATGTGTTCCCTACGGATGATTACGAATTTCCCGCTTTGAACTATGACTGCAAGAAACTGCCTTACTTTCCAATGCATATCTAAGGAATCCCATGTCTGTATCAATTGATCACAATTTGTGAATTCTGTGGGAAAATGTTAACAAGAACTATGGAAAGAGGATCCTAAAGCTTTGTGTATTCCATACGGACGATTACGAATTTCCCGCTTTGAACTACGGCTACAAGAAAGTGCCTTACTTTCCAATGAATATTTAAGTAAGGAATCCCTTGTGTGTATCAACTAATCACAATTTGTCAATTCTGTGGCAAAATATTAAGAACTATGAAGAGCATTCTTACGACTTATGTATTCTATATGGAAGATTACGAATTTCCCGCTTTGAACTATGACTACAAGAAACTGTCTACTTTCCAATGCATATCTAAGTAAGGAATCCCATATGTGTATCAACTGATCACACTTTGTCAATTCTTTGGCAAAATATTAAGAAGAACTATGAAAAGAGCATTCTTACGATTTATGTATACTATATGGAAGATTACGAATTTCCCGTTTTGAACTTCGACTACAAGAAACTGCCTTATTTTCCAATAAATATATAAGGAATCCCGTGTGTGTATAAACTGATCACAATTTGTCAATTCTATGGTAAAATGTTAACAAGAACTATGAAAAGAGCATTCTAACGCTGTATGTATTCCATACGGATGATTACGAATTTCCCGCTTTGAACTATGACTGCAAGAAACTGCCTTACTTTCCAATGCATATCTAAGGAATCCCATGTCTGTATCAATTGATCACAATTTGTCAATTCTGTGGGAAAATGTTAACAAGAACTATGGAAAGAGCATCCTAAAGCTTTGTGTATTCCATACGGACGATTACGAATTTCCCGCTTTGAACTACGGCTACAAGAAACTGCCTTACTTTCCAATGCATATCTAAGGAATCTCGTTTGTGTATCAACGGATCACTATTTGTCAATTCTGTGGTAAAATGTTAACAAGAACTTTGGAAAGAGAATCCTAACGCTGTATGTGTTCCCTACGGATGATTACGAATTTCCCGCTTTGAACTATGACTGCAAGAAACTGCCTTACTTTCCAATGCATATCTAAGTAAGGAATCCCTTGTGTGTATCATCTAATCACAATTTGTCAAATCTGTGGCAAAATATTAACGAGAACTATAAAAGGAGCATTCTTACGCTTTATGTATTCTATACGGAAGATTACGAATTTTCCGCTTTGAACTATGACTACAAGAAACTGCCTTATTTTCCAATACATATCTAAGGAATACCGTGTGTGTATCATCTGATCACAATTTGTCAATCCTATGGTAAAATGTTAACAAGAACTATGGAAAGAGCATCCTAACGCTGTATGTGTTCCCTACGGATGATTACGAATTTCCCGCTTTGAACTATGACTGCAAGAAACTTCCTTACTTTCCAATGCATATCTAAGTAAGGAATCCCTTGTGTGTATCAAATAATTGTGTATCAAATATTGGATTTAAAAGGTGCCTGACACCTTAAAACCCCTATAAATCCCTTATATTTTTAATTTAAAAATTTCTTCGTGAGAACTCAGGGCCTAAGAGTAACTACCATGCAAAATTTCGGCTGCCTATCACTGTTCCAGAGATACAGTGATTAGTGAGTGGGTGACTGGAATTTGAATTTATGGGATCGGACTACCAGGCAAAATTTCGGCTGCCTATCACTGTTCCAGAGATACAGTGATCAGTGAGTGGGTGACTGGAATTTGAATTTATGGGATCGGACTGCCAGGCAAAATTTCAGCTGCCTATAACTGTTCCAGAGATACAGTGATCAGTGAGTGAGTGACTGGAATTTGAATTTATCGGATTCGACGAGATGCGGAATTTTATTATTCTCTCCTACCAAGTGAATTCTCGAACTTCATTTGAGGATTTTAGTAGCGTTATTTTCTCCCTAGGGGAGGTTTTTATTAAATGACCTGTATTTGTAAAAACTGTTCAATTTCGTTCAGATTTTAAATCTCATTGGAAATGGAAATTCAATGCTAAATAATTCTACACATTTTCAAGATATGGAATTACATCTCAATTATACGAATTATATGTCTAATACACATTACAGGGGATACCCTATAATTTTTATTAGACATAAATAGTTCATTGGAAGACTCTTTACTTTGAAATATACTTTTGCATGTTCGTATGCAATGTATTAACTCAGAGAGGAGGTAAGGGCCTGGGGTAGCCCAGTTGTGGAACGTTGGACTTTAGACTGGTCGAACCCCGACAAAAGCCATTCAACTCCTTCTTGTCTATGCCGGATATGGACATGTTCAATCCGTAGACCGAAAACTTCTCCAATGTTGTAAGAGAGGATGGGAAAAGGTGCGAGCCTCCCAGATGTCGCCGCTGGGGGGGTGCTCGGTCAAAATGGTCACGTGGCACCAGAGGGTAGTGTTGGTGTCGGTGCCGCCATTGAAAACGATCAACGCTTCTCGCGGTTACAGTACGAATGTTTTGATTGAGAAGTACACCGCATTAGCAAACAACAACAGCATCGAGGTAGATAATTACGTTTCGTAGAGTAGCTGAATGGGGAAGTTTCAACTTCGTTGTTTTGCAATTCGGCGATGACTTAGAAAGAAAGGTATTGTGTGATTTTGTTTTGGCGAGATTCAAAAACGGGATGAAGGCTCATGAGTCAGCCTGGATATTTAAGTTAGGAGTTGGCAGGCTCCTAAATATCCAGCCTGAGTCCGGCGGCCTCTCTCCCCGTACTTCAAAGTATATTGTCCAAAGGACGAAGGTGAACTAGTGGATAAAGTTGTCTCAGAGAAGTGAGATTTTGTCTTAGATGTGTTTTTGAATAGCATACAAAAGATATGCCACAGGTGTTTACATGACTATTTTTATAAAAAAATATGTTATGTCTGGCAACCTGATTGTTGCCAGTGTGTTGAAAAGTGCATTTTCTTTTATTTATAAAATATCCTTTAATTCAAGGAAAAAAATACTACTCATTTTTCATATTTTTTTTACCCGAATCGACGTAAGGAAGTATGGGATTTAGTATGTGGACCGGCATTTATAGTAATGATCTGACATATTTGCCTAAAATTACCTCTTTCCTTTAATAATTATCAACGTTGGTTCTTCATGACATATTGCCTTAGGGCAGAGTGCCAATTACCTCCTTGATTAGGTAAACAAATTGACCACACACAAAATTTCTAGGCTTCTTTACATACAGTGTTCTGCATGTTTAATATTTTATTGAATATTTATCATTATTACAAAATGTTCAATACTCATTTGTAGAAAAGCGAAGCAAACAAGCTTTAAAACGTGAAACCAGGGTTAAAAGTTTTTCATAGCCCGAAAATTATAAAATCAAGTCACAGCAACTAAAATTTCCCTTAGAGAAATCACAAAATATGGGCTATATTTTGTGATATAAGAAGCACTGAAGCGAATCAATCGCATTGTTTTGATTTGAGCCTATGCTGTCGTTTATGCCCAATTAACTCGAGGCACATCAACCGCCCTGGACGCATTTTCCATTCTGTATCACATATCCTGGAAAGGCGCAGGTCAATCGCCTACACCTTTTTATGTATGGGTCGTAAATTTCTCCGGAGCTACACTTGGATATAGTGTCGTCACTCTGCTGGATATCTATGAGTGCCTTGAGGGAAAATGGTCTTGTCCTACCGCTCAAATCGGTCGTGCAAGATAACTCTGAAATAGCCACGTGATTGCAGCGGGCACAGTGAGGATTCCTATAAGCGCGAACTTTGTCGTACACGACTGCCATATATTCATCGCAGTATCTCCTCACTTGCTGTCGAGTCCAGTCCCGAGCACACGTGGAGATAATGTTTGCTCTGCAAAAGCGAACAGTTCTGTTTAGGTTTGCAGGCACGTCATAAAATATTTCGCATTCCGCGAAACCTGAGGTGTTTCCAGTATTCACCCTAAAAAAATCAAAATAATTACATTATTAATTTGACTACAGTCTCTTAAATACAGAAAAAAATATTACGCCCTGAGTATATTCCTCAAGACTCAATGATGTAGTCTTTTTAAGTGAGCTTTCATAAAAAAATAGCAGGTCACGAGTAGTACCTAAAAACTAATTTATAGGCTGATTCAGATACACTCTTGGATAGTTGATACGCAGGTCGAAATATTACAAGAGCCTCACGTGAAAAACTACCTCCTAGATTTACCCTGGGGAGATATTTTAATGAAACTGAAATCCTGATATCACATTTATATACTATTCGCTTCGTTTAAAAAAAAATCTGTTGCTCAAGTAATTCATGGTCATTTTTATTTGCTTGGGCTCGAGGTGGCCTTGTGGCAACGCGCTGCTTTCGATGCTAAGGGTGCAGGATCGAATCGTGGCGCGTGCCGTTAAATACCTACGTCTCTAGGCCGGATATGAGTACGTTAAATCCGTAGACTGGAAAGTCACTCTATGAAGGTCAGTGAGGGTGGGACAGGGTACGATCATGTCAGATGTCGCCCCTGGGGGGACGCTCGGTCAAAATTGAGGTGGCAACTAGCTAAGACGGACTCCGACCTTTGTGGTGCTATCTAAAACCGGAGCCACACACTTCAGCTTGTAGCTTATATGGACCTGGTCTGGAACCTCCAGCCATGGAATAAGAAAGAACCATAAGAAAGAACCTCCGTGCCATAAGAAAGAACAACAACAGCAAATGTTTGAGGTTCATAAAACGATTAAAGATTATAAATTTTGTGGTTATGAACCGTGCCGTGGTTTGCGTCAGGGTTTCTCTCATACTAAAATAGTAAAATAGGGAAGGCGAAATAACCTCATCTTTAAATTTACAACCACCTTGTTTATTCGAATTGTATTTACAGGAATTATATACATAAAGCCATTTCATGGTGCAGTATCAAACAAGCTCCCACATCGTTGGTCATCTCAGCCGTTTCTAAGGCTCTGTCGTAGGCTCTCTAGGCTATCCAGTCATTGTTATCTCACGGTAGGCTATTTTCCCCAATTTCCCGAGTTCGGTCGTTTTAGTCCCGTTCTCGGCACGCGGTTTCTCATGTTCATCGTCTGTTTACCATGAGTCCACTCCGTCCCAGGGATCCTGCACCATTCGATTCAACTTTTATCCTTCGCTTGGCAGGAACTCTCTTTCGTCTCCTTCGACGAGGCAAACGCCGGGGCGAGGGATTTAATTATCGCCAACCTGACACGGCTCGCGGGTCCAGGGGGTCTTCCGATCCTGTGTGCCTCTTGATGACACCGGGTCTGCCTGGAAATGTCTTAGACAAAGCCATAGACAGACAGACTGTCACTTCTGAGAGTGGCGAAAGAAACCAAATACAGGGTCTTCGAAGAAGGTGTCCGTGAATTCAAGCGTGCACACAGGTAAGAAATATCGACCGATCGGATTTTGAGTAGCAGAAGGTGATATGTTAACCTTTTCCCTACGGGTGGGAAAAGCATGTATCCCAAGAATACGGTCCCAAGAATGAATACATATATATATATATACACACTGAAGTGCCACTGAATTAGGGATACCTACCTAGTAACGAGTTGGGCCTTCAATGGCCTTGATAACAGCTGCCACACGACGAGTCATAGATTCAACAAGTTTCTGGAAACGTTCCACGGGAATGGCTTGCCAAATATTGGCTAAATCTGTCCATAATTCAGTAAGGTTCTTTGGTGCTGTGTGATGGCCTTTCACGCCATGTTACAAAACATCCCAAAGATGCTCAATAGGATTTAAGTCTAGTCTTCTAGGTGGCCAATTCATGACAGAGAAGTCAGAGGAATGCTCATCCAACCAGCCAGTAGCCAACCGGGAAATGTGAGAGGTACAGTTGACTTCCTGGAAAACTCCATTACCGTTCGGATAACAGAACAGCATAAACGGATGGAGGTGATCACCCAGCAACTCTACGTACCAAATTGCATTGAGGGAGGTTCGTACACGTACCAAAGATCCCAAACTGGGCCACGAAAAAACACCCCAGACCATGATTGAGCCACCATGCCCTTGTACAGTTCCAGCCAGGCATGCAGGATCCATGGCTTCATGAGCCTGACGCCATATTATCAGCCTCCCGTCGGCGTTAAGTAGTCGGAATCGAGACTCATCACTCCATGCTACTCATTTCCAGTCCTCTACACTCCAGTCTCTGAGCTCTCTTGCCCAGGCAAGACGTGCAGCCCGATGGCGAGTATAGAGCAATGGTACTCTCGTAGGTCGAGGGCTCCCGAAACCCATACGGTGAAGCGAGCGTTGCACAGTCCGTTTACTGACTGTACGACTGGCACCGTCATTAAACTGGGTGGTAATTTGAGCTAATGTTTGGCTTCGCTGGCTACGTACAATCCGCCTGTGCCGTCTCTCACCACGCACTGTCAAGGCTAATTGTCCTTTGCAGTTTGCCCGATCGCTAGTTTTTTTCCACCATTCATGTATTCTTGGTATACTCTTGACACTGTCGACCTTGAAAATCCTAGCTGTCTGACGATTTCGGAAATTGAATGGCCCATGCGTCGTGCACCTACGATTTGTCCGTGATCGAAGGCGTCTAAATCAGGCAGTTTACCCATACTGGCAATTCCAACAACTAATTCAGAATAACCATAGTACGCGCTATATATGCAGTTACCACAGCGCCCTCACTTGCGCATACATGATGCGCAGCGCTACATAATTTGCATAGGCTTTGCTATCCGTAATTCAGTGGCACTTCAGTGTGTATATATATATACATATATATATATATATATATATATATATATATATATAAACTCATGGCGCAACATTCCGATGTGGACCAGGGCCGGCGGTACCCGTCTCCGCTTTCTTGACCTTGGGGTTTGGGGTGCCATACAGCGTATGTCTCAGTCAGGTGGTCAACCTGACGTGGGACCCCCAAAGTTTAGTTCTCAAGCATGCTTGGTCCTCATTTTATCGACCCACTCAAGGGATGAAAGGCTGAGTTGACCTTGCCCAGTAGCAGGGTCGAACCCTGGACCTGTGGGGATGGCAGCTTGACGTTTTTAACCACTAAGCCACCTGGATTATATATATATATATATATATATATATATATATATATATATATATATATATATATATATATATATATATATATATAAACCCTCAATGGCCGTCCTTACAAAGGGGGTAAGAAATTACCTGTTCTAAAGAGGGAATTGGAAAAATGGGCCCCGTAAGCTAAGGGGTAACTTTGGGAGTTTTTTTTTCCATTTCATGGAGAGCGTGATTGTGCTGGGCATACGCCGACGATGTGACGTCGCGCTTAGATATGCATGAGTTTTGACGTTGAATAGGAAGGGACGGCCCAATTATTTGGCCACCAAGAAGTCTCGATTTGACCCGTCTAGAATTTTTTCTATAGGATTACCTGAAGTGTTTCGTATCTCTCCAAGTGTTTCGTATCATATCAGGAGTTATTAAACCTTTCTTTCTTGGGGATTCATTAAATCCGTTGTCTAGAAACAAAAAACGGACACTGTGGACGAGTTGAAGAAGCGTATGATTCAAGCAATTCGTGTAATAACTCCTGATATGCTACGAAACACTTGGCGAGAACTGGATTACCCTTTAGACGTTTGGCGTGTTACAAAAGGTGCACACATCGAAATCTATGATACTATGATCGAAGTCTATGATTGATATTAAAACTTGGTGAGAAGTTCTTTCTATTGAAAAATAATTTTTAAAATTCTAATGGGTAGTTCCGTAAAAATTAGTCGTGACTTTTGGATAACTTTAGCCTGGATTCGAAGGCGGTGAAATTATTTTCTCTTTCAGACGGTGCTAGATGCTTTTGTCACAATTTTGACATACAGATCATAGTACGTTTCTTTCCAACGTCTTAGTGTTAATGTAACGAGACAGCAAGATACGTGGATAGATTCCTTTCTCCAGACATAATAGCTAGTACTTTAAAAACTGCCATATCTTGGCGTCTTGGGGAAATTTTATTTTCTATGAATTTTCCTAAAAAAGTGCTAATTATCTTTAAAACGGGGAAAATCAACTATAAGCATGACAAAGAATTATTTACATATATTGATCACTACCTGTTTACACCCCACGTTTTCTTCTCTTGGTTATATGACATTTGATCCATAATCTGGTCCTGGGTCAAATCGTCTAGACCTTCACATGATACTTTAAAATGGAATAATTGTAGGGACGTCATGTCGGCATTGTTGCATTCTGCGCAATACAGATTTTTGTACGTGACTCCTTCGGAAGTAGATGTCACAGGGGAAGCACCGACTGGGTCGCTGAAATCTTCAGGGCCTTCGCATTTCTGGATAACCTGTAAAGGAAAAAAAAAATTAGATAGTCTCTTCTAACGAAACTACCGCGGGTTATTAACGTAGGATTATTTATCCTTGCTTAACTCTTTTATATGTATAGATGAATGTATGTGTTATCTATCTATCTATCCATCTATCTGTCTATCTGTCTATCTACCTCTCTCTCTCTCTATATATATATATATATATATGTGTGTGTGTGTGTGTGTTTGTTTGTGTGTGTGTGTGTGTGTGTGTGTGTGTGTGTGTGTGTGTGTGTGTGTGTGTGAGTGTCAAAATATTCACGTATTTTGGTACTTTTCTGTTTAACTCTTTACTGCTTGCCCAAGCGATACAGACTGGGTTTGGCGCGCTGCCAAAATTATAGCTCGCGACGCAGGACGTCTGAAATTTTGCTTTCCGGAGGACCGTTATGGAGGAATGTAATCCTACGTTGAAAGCCTTTTTAAAATTCCTAGAAGACACTGGGCAGAAACTGAGCCGGTAAATGACTAACACTCAATACGCAAATCATCCCATACCATTTAAATATTTTCAAGGCTCGTATGAATCTGAAATATCTAGAAAACCTGGAATTGTTGTACTGGATAATAAATCTTAAAAAGCTAGACTAAACAGTTGACATGAAAATGCAATAATGCTATGTGCCCTACGGGACGGATTTGAAGACGTCAGGTGTGGTCATCTTCACTGATAAACGAATTAGCATGTTATTCATACATACACATCCAAGACATAGGAAAAATTTGATAGAAGGATCATAAATTGTTTAAAAAATTGATAGCTAACTTAAAGAGATGACTTTTTATAAAATGTTTAAAATTTTAAAGTTTTGTAAAGCAGTTTAGAATTCTTCGCTTTCGATTGAGACACCGCGCTCTAATATAGATCAATTATTAGAACTTTCTGGGCACTTCCAATAATCATCCAACCTTATCTTTCCTCATAGGGAGTGATGCTGGTTCACCTTGTTGCGACTTCCAACACATACACACGGGGGAATTTCCAGGAAAAACTCTCTCAGAGAGGTCACATTTATAATTGATTTAACTCACCTGTGCCGAAGGTGACCGGTTGCCGCTTGTCAACATAAAAAGCCAGACACTTTGTCGCATCCTGATTAGTTTCGCCTGTGGAACCTTTGATGGTACATCCACATTCATGCAGAGAATTCTGCAGGAAGTACCCCCCGACTCCTGTCATCACATTAGTCACGGTACCCGTCGGGTAGGGTTCATTCACTCTCTTCCCCCATTCCCGCCTCTAAGGTCCCTCCTGTTTCTTTGATGGTCTGCTGTAAAAACCGACTGGAAACAGGATCAGTGCAGGACGGCCTGCAGACCACTGATTTCCCCCGCAGAATACTGTGCAGAGCACATGAATGTGAACGCCTTATGAGGGAGACCACCTTCAGCGCACAGAATGAATTCAATAGTCTATTGTCGAGCCCAGACAGGCTGGCACTTCTAGGTGATAATGACGCGCACGCGACAGTGAACCATCTACAAAGGAAGTTGCCGATCGAAGGGTCTCCCTACGTGAAGGGGTAAGTGTATAAAGCCGGAAGGCGTAACCATACCGTCCAGCGGACATTCCAAGCGAAGTGTATATAAAGTTACCGCCGCCAGGAGAGTCAGTTAGTGACTTAGAGACGGGGAAATGAAAATACTTCGTTAGCGACTGTGCCCAGAGACGCCGGAGAGCTGAAGCTGTGATGCTGATAATCGCTCGACATTCCTCGTCGTATTCCGGAACTCACGAATTTAAATTGATTTGCTTTACATAAATGTATATAGCATTATATATCTTAGAATGCAATAAACGCATGTATTTTATTAAATAGGCTGGAAGTCTTTACTTTAGGCAAAGTCCTTACAACTTATAACCTGCTTCCATTATGAAGAAGCCAACCAATCTGCGGTTTACGTAGACCAATTGTTCTCAACCTTGGAAGGCATACTGGATAGGTTAGCAAAAGATATGTGTAGAATGTATTTTACTAGTGTTACTTATGTTTTTTAGGCCTAGGGGTGCGACGTAGGGTCTGGAGGTCATCCAAATCAGGGAAGGTAGACAGAAAAGGCTGGGAGTCAATGTGTAGGTGAATGTTGAAAAGACAAGTCCACGTTAAGAAAATATATGCACACAGAGCTGATGGTTCTCAAGTTCATGTATATACTTTACAGGACAGATACGTTTGGTCAGAGAGTTAAATTAGAAGATGTGACTTTAAAACAATAGTCCAGACTGAAACCTCTAAACTCTGAATTTTTTTTTCGTATCTGAGAGAAATGAACATTTTTAGATCAGGTTGAGCAAACATGTTATAAAACTCATAACCGCATGTGACCAATTTTTATTCCATGGTGCTCATAGAAGTATAAGTAAGCGGTGATAAGAGTGTTTATGAAATCAGTAATTTAACCTCAGTGTATTGGGTTATTTATATTTAATGTCACTTATGTTCATGAACTTCTAATAAAAAATTAAGATTTTACACGGAGTAGCAAAAGATTCTTGCCAGTGGTTATGGCAGAAACATTTTTAAAAAAATTGTGGGATTATATTTTCAATTTGAGTTTCAATTTTCAAGGTCATATGGATACCTGAATTTGCCCTTAAATTGTTAGAACACAGTAATGACTTTATAGCATCCGACTTAATATTACATACCTCTTTGGAGCCATCCCAGTTGCTGCTGCATCTAGATACTACATAGATACCGGTATGGTTATTTTCTCCATAATTTAAACAAATCATGTTATTCGGTGACGCTGTCTGCCCTGAAGGTCGCTTCCGGACATCAATACAGCAGTCTTTGTAGGCACGACAAGCAGAATCACATTCGCAGCTCCTTTGCATGTAATGGAGGTCGTTTTTATATCCTTGACATTTGTCTCGTTTGGGGCAAGCTATTCCCAACGCTTCCAGATCGCTGTATGTCAAGCTGCACGCAAAGTGAACGAGAGCGTAGAAGAAAATCAAGACGATGCTTGTGACATACGAGCTGCGCATGGCTGTATGAAGGGCAGGTGGCTGTTTCCAGTTCTTGATAGTCGTTAGTGCAATAGACTATTAAAAAAAGTGATTTTTCTTGATGTTGCTTGTTGAGGTTTGGCTTCACCTAGAAAGTGAAAAGGGAAAATTCAGGTTTAATCAAGACTTTTAAGACATTTCTATGCATACTTTTCCTAAATGCAGTAGCTCCAAAAACTTAAGAACCCCGAGACTCTTCTAAAAAAGTAGTTTCTTGTTTAAACTCAGTTCTACCTTTTATTTGCCACCATACGAAGACATCGACATCGACCGGAACAACTGTTAACCCAATTTCCTACACCATTCATAATTATTAGAGATTATAAGGCCCATAATCAAATTTGAGGATACGAACTCTAGATAACAACATATGTCCTTCGTTTCTAACTTCTCCCTCTGCCTCATTAACACTGCTGTGGAATAACCCTATTGGATTCGCTCACCTCAATGTTTACCTATGGAAAAACTGTGCCTAGTATTCACAGCTAAAAAAACACTGATAATCCAATAAAAATGGTATTTTAAGCAACTTTTCTTTCAGGAACTTTTCTGCACCTCGCAACAGGGTTCATTTTATAAACTGCGTCCACCAGAGGAATTGATGAGCCTTTTAAACACACTACAGCATAATTTTTCCATGAATAATTTATATGAATAATTTATATTTTAAAATATTATTTGCATTTTTTAAAACGAAAAATGACCCAAAGTCATAGTTTCAAATTTCTTTCTCTATTATGGAGTATAATTATTCAAAAGATATCTTTCAAAATCCAAGTCGGCAATCCTTGGACACATTTTCTCCATAGGTTAACATCGAGATGAGCGAATCCAATAGCGTTAGTACACAGCAGCCTTAACAACAGTGACAATACTGATTTTCCCCATTCAACATAAACTTTCCACGCAATAGACTTAGCAATATGTTCCCCTTCACTTCTTATTTTTTATAATACTAGATATCGAATAACTTGTACGATAGCGACCATTTAATTTCCTGTCTTTTTCTAGCTCCTGACTATGGTCCTGGAACATCAATAATAGCCTTATCCTTACAGTTTTAATCCTTCACCATAACTTAACCCTTTCAGGGGTAAAAACCTCCCCCTTTTGCACACTGCAGATTTTTTTCCCGATTTTTTTAACCTAAAGAATGTTGAAAAATTTTCGAATAAAAAGTTTCAAAATATTTTTTTCTTCTTTGAACTGATAACAGATGGCCATACTAATCATTTTTCTACTTATTTAACTGGAATACATTGAATGCAAGTGAAAAAAATGACAAGATTTGGGCGTTTGCACTGTGCAAACGGCACCCCTTAAAGTGTTAAAATGTCGTAGCTACCGTGTAATCTTTTGGTGGGTTCCAGCCCATTTGGGTATTTCCGGAATAACTAGTAGCTGATACAAGGGCTAAAATTTCCAATACTCTTTTTAACCCTTTCAGGGGCAACAACCTCAACCGTTTGCACGGTACAGATATTGTCCCCGATATTTTTTAACCTAAAGAATTGTGAAAAATTTTCCAATTAAAGGTTGCAAAATGTTTTTACTTCTTTAAACTGACAACAGATGGCAGTAGTAACCATTTTTCTGCTTATTTAACTGGAATACATTGAATGCAAGCGAAAAGAAGACTAGATTTAGGCGTTTTCACTGTGCAAACGGCGCCCCTCAAAGGGTTTTAAACACCCCGTTCCATTCTCCAACATTAAACCTACCATCGAGGCCCTGATTCCGGATAAGTGGCACTCAGAATGAGATTTAGAAGCATACAACAAACTACTCCACATGAAACCCGCCATCTTTTTTTGGACTCCATTATATCCAAGGCAACTGGATATAATCATCACGCTTCTCAGAACTTATTATAAGGGCCCGTCAGATAGAATCTGTCAGCGTCAGCGATAAAGATTCCGTTGGGGCTGATTGATTAAATGGATCAATGATTGGTATGTGATTGGTTAAAAATTTTTACGTTGCCGCTGTCGGAATCTATGTGAAAGATTACCCCAGACATTTGACGGATTGTGAAGGACTGAAAAAGTTTTATCTTAGGTAATTTGGCTCCACATTGCTGCCTTTAAGTGGTCTTTTAAGGGAAACACCCCACCCTGGAATTTTCTGCTTTAAAATGTACGGGCTTTTATCGTTTGATGTAATCTGCTTTATTGATTTCCGTTTTACTGATTTCTGTGGCTGAATGTAATTTGGATGGGAGAATTCCCATCCAGATATTTGGGTTTTATCTTTTACTGCTCACACTTTAGGGTATTTTATCACTTTTTTTATATCTTTGTTCTTATCTCCTGTATATTTGGCTTATTTTATAACCGTTTTATATCATCGTTCTTATCTCCTTTATATATTGACTTATTTTAACATCATTTTATGTCATTGTTTTAAAAAAAGTATCATTAAAGGGTATTTCATTTTGGGCTTTTTGCACCGGTCGTGGTATTGGAACGGTCACTATAACGAGCGGTCGTTATAACGAGAAACCGATTGCATAATCTATATAAAGTAATCCGTATCATTCTTTCCGGATTTTAACACATCACTATGTCACCACTAATACCTCTTAACCTTTCAGTTGTCTTACCAATTCTCGTAAATGAAATTACGCTGCTGCAGTATATCCAATTTTTCAATTCCATATGAGTAGATGCTGCATTCTTCTAATTTTTGCTTTCAATATACGTTAGTTTTAGTTTGGGATCTGTGTGGTAATTGACGTCATATGGCATGTGTTTTAAAGTAGATGGTAACGCTAAAAAATTTTTGAATTAATGATGGATAATAGCTTAGTTTTATTCCTCAAATACATGCGTGCTTTTCCAAAATGGTTCTTGGATAATCCATATTTATCTCTTTCCTCCGTGGAGTTAAAAGCTCCGTACCTCTGGATGTCAGATTTTTAACAAGTGCAAACGTATAAATGATTTTATATATAAATATTTACTGGAATAAAACACATGTACCGTAAAATCTTGAGTATAATTTTTTTTCGCACTTTTTTTTCGCATTTTAGCCCGCAAAATTGAGGGCGAGTATTATACTCGCGTACAAAAAAAAGTAGTTTTAAACACTGGATAAATGAACGAACAGCAGCTGTAAGACATTGTCGCAACACGGGTGCCTGTGCATCTGCACTCCGTGATTCATCCACCCGTTTACTAAGCAGGTATTTCTTTTAAGCAAACGGAACTCACAGTTCGTATCATCAAGTGAAGATGATGATGGTGATACATATATGTCGTAATATAATATACGACATATATATATATATATATATATATCACCACCAATATATATATCAGCACCAATAATTATGACATGGACGCAACAACAATAGATGAGCTGTATTCTAGTGAAAGTGATTAAGACTGATAATTTGACAGTATTGTTTGTTTTGAATTTACAATTACAGTTTTTTTCTACCGAATTTGACGTTTTTGTTTCTTTTTATTACATATTTTATTTATGTTGATAAATATCCGTGCAGTTTTTAAATAAAATATTGAAAAGTTATGGGTGCGTATTATAGTCGAATTTTAATTTTTTCCGAAAATTTCGCACAAAATCAAGCATGCGTATTATACTCGGGTGCGTATTACAGTCGAGATTTTACGGTAAACATGAGACATAAAATGCGTCATCATAAAACATACTACACTCATGGACAAAAAAATTAGCGCACTTAGAAGGAGTCGTCAAAATGAAACGAAATTTTACATACGTAATGACTACTTTGATATAAGTAAATGATAAGAAAATCAAAGAAAAATGATAATTTATTTCAGAGAAAAAGGCAAAAGAACGGAGGAGTTAATACTCCGTTGGACCCCTTCTAGCGCGAATGCACGATACGATACGATCGGGCATTGAGTCATACAAGTTCTGTATGATATCTTGAGACATTTCGTTCCATATTTGCTGTAACCTTGCCTCTAGTTCGTTCAAACTCGTGGGATGCCCAACTCGTCGGCCCAAATGATCCCAGATATGCTCGATTGGAGACAAATCTGGGGATCAGGCAGGCCAAGGAAGGGTAGTAACAGTGCGGAGACAGTCTTGTGACACCCTTGCCGTATGAGGCCGATCATTGTCTTGTTGAAAAATGGCTCCTGAGAGCCGTTGCATGAGTGGCAACACATGTGGTTGCAGGATTTCATGAACATACCGCTGGGCTGTCATGGTGCCACGGAACAATACTAGGGGTGACCGTGTATTGTAGGCAATGGCACCCCATACCATCACACCAGCTGTGGGAGCGATGTGTCGCTGTACAGCAAAGGCAGGATTGAAGCGTTCACCACGGGGTCTCCACATACGAACACGATTGTCATCACTGCCGAGATTGAATCTGGATTCGTCGCTAAAGACGACCTGGTTCCATTCCGCTGCAGTCCAGTTTCCTCGTGCGCGGAAAAACTCCAAACGGAGGCGTCGATGGGAAGCGTCAAGGGCAGCACACGTAATGGGCACCGCGATACCAACTGTCCTTCAGCCAGGCGCCTTCGTATGGTTCGAGAAGACACACAGGCCCCTAGTGAAGGTGCTACCTGTGCCTGGATCGCGGCCGATGAAGCAGTTGGCTGTATGCGTGCATTGTACGCGTACGATGTGGCGGTCATACGATGTGGCGGTCTTCTCGACGACTTGTCTGTCGAGGGCGTCCTGAGCCTGGTCTTCATGTACATGACATCTCTCGGGTCCACTGGTCCCAACACCTCCTCACAACACTATCAGAGCGGCCTAATTGACGAGCTACTCGCCTAGCTGACCACCCAGCTTCCATCATCCTGACGATTCTCCCCCTCTCAAACTGCGACAACTGCTTATATTGTCTTCGAACACGGCGTAATGGCATGTCTATCTCAGCTCTTCCTTTGTAAATGATTCAGTACACTCAAACAAGCTTTGGTTACCTGTTTTATACTCCACAGAGTACGATGTTCAACGCCCTCTACCGGCTATACGTAATGCGCAATCACGCTGCATTTCTAATCATTTGCATATCTCCCCGACATGTACCTTCATTGCAAGTTTCGTTACGATCCCGCAATTATTTCTTGGTGCGCTAATTTTTTTGTCCATGAGTGTACTTCAGAAGAAAGAAAATTCTATGCACACTTCATGAAGAATTTGTGTAATTACAAAGGGGAAAAAATGAAAGCGGAGACTGTTGGATTAGGTCCAAATACCTAAGTTAATTTTTCACATAACGGATATCAAGAAGGGATGATGTACGGTTTAAAACTTACAAGGTTACGTTTCCTATCTACAACATTAAAGTGAAAGTAATAGCTTATACGACGCGAAGGTTAATGCAAAAGAAAAACTCGTCGTGCCAGAAGGCATACGAATTAAACTGATGACTCTTTTCGCGACAGCAGACCTTCTCTAAGACCCTGCCACGTGGAAAACGGACCGAAAGAGCCAACGACGCGTCTAGAAAAAAAAATTAAACAAGAAGAAAGTTTTCGTAGGAGAATTCCTCCAAGTGAGAAACCATCATACTAAATATTGCCCCCAGTATCTTAAACTTTTATTCATACGCTATGCATTTACATATGTTATAATGACATTATATTAAAATATTCAGAATATGCAATATCCGCAATATACACTATAAAATATAGAATATCTTTACTGTATACATTATCACTTATTCTAATAATACGATATTTACAATGAAATAACTGATAGGTACAGTACATTAATACAATTGCCCTTATCCAATCCTCATATATCTTATTTTAAATTAATACAATAATCAATGTGTCTTATTAATGATTTTTATATGCAGGGTGATTTTGTTTAAACTAACACTAATCAGAGCCATCTGTAGCGCGATCTATCAGCCAGAATTCCACCAAAATTAATAGAGGGACTAAGGACGACATGGGAAAGAGTTTCCATGAAAAAACAAAATTAGTTCCAGAAGTTGCGGATAGGGGAAGATATGGCGTTTTTGTTGCCGGCGCACCCGAGAATTTGCATAATAGTCAAGTAAATCATCAAAATACATATTCATGACTATGTAGTCGACAGCAGCGGCAGTATTTTGGGCTGTAAAGATAAGGAATGAATACCGAAAAAAGTTGTAAGCAGACGAATAATAAAGAAATTTCACTGCAAAGCCACTTTATGCAGCAAATTCCCTTCTTCCTCTTTCAATGTGACCACAGTCCTGGCGGAAGACACATTACATCCTGAACACTACGATCTCAACGGCCGATCGTAACGTGTCACCAGGAATGTTCATCAAAGTCCGGGGATATGTTTTCCGTTAGGGGCGCCAAGTTACACCTTAGACCAAGTTACGAGGCTCCACCAAGATACACCTTAGACTTTAAATAACCCTTTAGAAAGATGTCACATGGGTTAGGTCCGGGGAGGGAGGTGGCCATGCAACTGGAAAAAAGCGACTGAAGACCCTTTCTTCTGTAAAGCGAAGGAACAACAGATTCCGCAGAGATCTTTATAGCCCAAAATACTGGCGCTGCTGTCGACTACATAGTCATAAATTTGCATTTTGATGTTTTACTTGCGTTTTATGCAAATTCTCGGTTGCGCCGACAACAACAGCGCCATAACACCCACCATCGGCGACTTTTGGAACTAAATTTTTTTTCACGGAAACTCTTTCCCATGTCGTCTTTAGTTCCTCTATCAATTTTTGTGGTATTGCGGCTGATAGTTCGCGCTACAGATGGCTCTGGGTAGTGTCAGTTTAAAAAAATCTCCCTATGCATACTAGATTTATAATAATAACTGTCAAACCTTTAAACAACAATTATATAGTTCCACGTAAAAGTATGTCAAAACGCAAGCCTTCTACAGATCCCTTTTTACTAAGAACCTCACATATATGGCAAAAGTAATCGCCGAGGAGATGTAAAGTAAAATAAAATACAGGTTACTCGTAAAGATAATTGTGTATCTAAAATTAACCCTTAAAATTAACCCCTTCTTTATCCCTCTAAATAAATTTGTTCTTTAACTTTCTCTTTGTTAAGTGCTATGTTTCGTTGGTCAAATGAAGCGGGAGTTTAACAGTTAGAATTTCTGTTTCGGAATACCTCAAAATTGCATTTTAGCATCTACGATGATCTATTACTAATTGATAATAAGTTGCTAAGCTTCCTTAGAAATGAAAATGTTCTCTCGCGAATCTGACTCAAAAACGTCGACCTTTTGATAATACCAGAAAATTGCTTTTAGAACACGTGGTTCTGTTGTTGTTGTTGCTGTTTCTAATTCCCCTTGGCCGGAATCGTATTCCAGACCAGGTCCATATAGGTAATCGGGCTGAGGCATGCGGAGTCAGTTTTATAATGGAACCACAAAGTGTCCTCGTTAACCGGGTGCCACCTCAATTTTCACCGAGCACCTTCAAGAGTGACATCAGGGGGGATCGTACCCTGACCCACCCTCTAGGACCTCATAAAGGGATTTTAAGTCCTACGAACTTTACGTATCCCTATCCGGCCTAGAAACGGAGTTACATAATGCCTTTTGTCGAGATTCGATCCGGGTACATTCATCTTCGAAATCCGACGCGCTACGTCTAGGCTACCTCAAGCTTACATTTGGTTCTTAACCATTTCGGTGTCAAGCATTTCTTTGACAATCTGGTGAAAGCTTCACCCTTTGACTTTTCATTAATAAATGCTTACTTAGAAATTATTAAATATAATTCAAGTTTTTCACTTCAGTTAAGGGCTAACCTTTAGCTTATGGGGCCCATTTTTACGATTCCCTCTTTAGAACGGGAAATTTCATACCCCTTTTGTAAGAACAGCCATTAAGGGTGTTATATGTCTATATATATATATATATATATATATATATATATATATATATATATATATATATATATATATATATATATGTATATATATATAGATATATATATATATAGATATATATATATATAGATATATATATAGATATATATATATATAGATATATATATATATATATATATATATATATTATATATATATATATATATATATATATATATATATATATATATATATATATATATATATATATATATATATACTCTGTCACAAAAAAATATATGCACCCAGAAGGAATCGAGGTACTATCACGAAACTTGGCAGGAATGTAGTCTGGTAAGAGATATGCAAATAATTAAAATTTTGACGCCAATGAGACAAGGGTAAGCGCGCTATGCGCATATGAGATGCGCAGCTGAGAGAGTTTAAAAGCATCTTTGGCCGTTCCATAGGGTTATTCAAACAAATCTGTCGACTTGGATGGAAGGTATTGTGACTAGAGATGCCTCTGAGACGTAACCGTCAACAGTAGACAACTGTCAGACTTTGAGAGGGTGCGTATAGTAGGCCTCAGAGAAGCAGGTTAGTCGAACAGGCGTATCGGCCGCCACCTCGGTCGGAGCGATATGGTAGTTGCTCGGTGTTGGCAACAATGGATCACGGAAGGGATAGTCTACCGTCGCGGAGGGTCGGTGCGTCCCAGGAACACAAATGCGCGCGAGGATAGCGCCATCTTAAGAGCGGCCACGTCCGCACCAGCAACGTCTCTAGAATCGGTTCGACGCCATTTACCACCTTCCAGACATCCGGTGGTATCAAGGGAAACCATTCGGAGACGACTGGCAGAAGCAGGTATAAGGAATCGACGTCCATTAAGGCGCCTACCACTGACCCCACATCATAGGCAGTGTCGATTGGATTTTGGCCGATCTTGGGCAAGCTAGAGTGTGACCGACTGGAGGCGTTTGATCTTCATCGATGAATCTCGATTCAGTCTCAATGCTGATGACCAGCGCATACGCTTGTGGAGGCTTCTAGGGCACCTGTCCGATACGGCATTTGTTGTCGAGTGGCATACGGCGATTACACAAGGTGTGACAGTATGGGGAGCGATTTGTTGGGACGCACGATCACCTCTAGTCGTCCTTCAACGCACTTTGATGGCATGCAGTTACATGGATGAGATTTTAACGCCAGTTGTACTGCCTATGCTGTCAAGTCGCCCAGGTGTCATTTATCAGCAAGACAACGCTCGTCCGCATACTGCTCGACTCTCACAAAAATGTCTTCAGGGATATGACGTATTCCCATGATCTGCCAGGTCACCAGACCTCTCGCCAATAGAGCACGTCTGGGACGTGCTTAGAAGGCAACTACAGCCATCCCGGAATACTGGTGAATTAACTGCCCAGTTGCAAGGATTATGGCATGATCTTCCACAGGAGGTCATAGGTGACATCATTGATTCGATGCCACGCCGTGTTTCGGCTTGTATAGCTGCCAGAGGTAACCGGTGGCCCGGTTGGCAAAGGTGTCGAGCCAGTGATCTGAGGATTGCGGGTTCGATGCCGGTCACTGACAAAATCCGCCACCGTGTCCTCCAAGTTCTCAACTTCACCTCTGGAGGTGCGGGTTCAAGTGTTCAGTTCTCGCCACTTGACTCAGTTCTAAATTATGAGATCGGCTTGTAGGGGGTAATGCTGGCCCACCTATACGGTGCACCCTTAAATGAATGGCCAGCAGTCTGGCCCTTTACTGAGAACAAATGACGTCATAGGAAATCTTCCCGACATTTGTAGTAATAAATTTAGGCAAGAGCTTTTCTGTTTTAATTGTTATGTAATTATGAATACTTTTGGTAGGATTCTGTTCTGGTCTTGCTTTGACACACCTTTGACTGAGGGATGGATGTTTCTTAATATTTTCCACTTCTTGCGAATTTAATTTTTGTTAAGCGGACCGTGGACTTTTATTTGGGCAAATCTTTTTTGCTGTAATATTGATTATGTTATTGTAAAAAAAATATATATTTGCTCTAGGAATCTAGTTTTTTTCAAGTAAAAAATCCTTTATGAAGCTTCTACGAAATTTAAGGTACTTGTAATAATAAACTTTAAATCTCTTTTTCTCAAAACAGATTTAAACTCAAGGTTTTTAGATTTTTTTTAAATACTCTATGCGACTTCATTTTTGTTCCAAATTCCTGAAATTTGTATGTAAAAATCTTGATACTGTTTACAAAAAAAAAAAACTGAGTATGCATTTTACAATTCGACTGCATTAAGGTAATTGAATTTGATTTATAACTTATTAAAAGGCAAAATTTTGATGAAAATCGGGATTTCAGAAAAAAAATTCTCAAAAAATAGCTATTCAAAGGATAATTGATACTCATATTTGTTTGTAATACAGTTTTAAGTGATTAAAATACAAAATCGAGGAAATACCACTTAAGTCGCAAAGAGCATTTTAAAACGTTGTTCATTAATTTAAAATTTTTTCAAAAATCTTAAAATTATAAGTCTGGAAAATTCTTTTAAGGTTTTATATATACTTATGGTGAATTGTATATATGTACAAAATTTCATATCTCTATGATAAAAAGTTAAAAAAATTAACGTCCACCCTTCCCGTAAGGCTGTTTTGTACTAACCCTATTAGATTCGCTCACCTCAGTGTTAACCTATAGAGAAACTGTGTTACATACATGCTGATAACCCAACAAAAGTGGTATTTTCAGATAGCCTGAACATTTTTGCACATTGCAACAGGATTCATTTTATAAATTTCGTCCTCCAAAGGAATTTAGGACCATTTAAAACACACTACACCAGATTTCCCCGCGAATAATTTAAAATTTAATATATTAATTCATTTTTTTACAACGAAAAATACCCGCAAGGTGTCAAATTTAATTCTCTATTACGCATTGCATATTAAAAAAAATCTTTCAATCCAATTCGGCTATCCTTGGACACATTTTCTCGATAGGTTTCGTTTTAACAAAACGAAAAATGCCCCCAAGGTGTCAAATTTCTTTGTCTATTACGGAGTACATATTAAAAAAAAATCTTTCAACCCCATTCGGCAAACCTTAGACACATTTTACTCCATAGGTTTCTTTTTTTAAAAACAAAAAATGCCCCCAAGATGTCAAATTTATTTCTCTATCACGGAGTACATATTAAAAAAATCTTTTAACCCAATTCGGCAATCCTTGGACAAATTGTCTCCATCGGCTTCGTTTTTTAAAAAACGAAAAATGCCCCAAGGTGTCAAATTTCTTTCTCTATTATGGAGTACATATTTAAAAAAAATCTTTCAATCCAAGTCGACGATCTAATCTTTCAATCCGTGGACACATTATCTCCATAGGTTACCACTGAGGTGAAAGAATCTAATAGGGTTAGTACATTGCAGCTTTAAACTAAACATTTAGTTGGAATGAAATTATGGAAAATGAGTCTTTGGTTTTTTTTCTTATGTCTTAAAAGGCCTTTTAAGGAAAATATACAGGGTGGGAAGAGGAGAGGGGTGCAGGATGTTTAGAAACCATTGAGAGAGGTCACAATTCGAAACAGGTTGACAAACACTGGCATCAGGATATAGTCTTTGATGAATGATAGACAAGTCATTCGTAAATTGAGGATGTCTGAACTTATGAATGAAATTCATAGAATCACATTCTATATTAATTTATGAAAATTATCAAAATTTCAAGAAGGGACCACATATGAATGTACGAGACAAAACTAAAAATGCGGTCATCGGCACATTGAGAATGAGTGAAATTTTGATCAGAAATTCCTTCGCCTATTTATTGTAGTCTGATTCAAGCATAAACTGTCAAAGACATCGGTGAAACTAAATTAGAGCTATAACACCCGAATATACTAGACAATAAAATTTATGACTGCTTTATTTTCAGGTCGATGGTTTTCTTAAAGAATTCAAGCGCGAAAACGAATTCTGTTGCAAATTGCAAACTTTCTATGAAACTGAATTACAAAAAGAGTAATTGTAAATGCTATACAGCATCTGTATATTTAAGTTGCTAAGCCAATTCTTTGGGCAGTTCGTGAGAGAAAACTACTTTATCAATTTACTTCAGTTTGGTCTTAAACGAAAGATTGTAATCTGTAGATGTGTCAAATTTGGTTTCTGTAACCGCAATTTGTATTAATTAGCGATAATTCGCAATTAAACAATTTATTTTTGCGCATTCTCAGTGGCATGTTTAAATCTGGCTTTAGATACTCAATGTTTATGGGCATGCTCAGTGACATGTTTTAATGATAAGCACGTTTTTTCCCAGGAGTCTCTCTAGATTTCTCTCTGCCATTTTTATTTTTATGATAATTATGTTTGTGAAATATAAGATTAAACTTGATGGAAATTGTTTATTTCGCGCTGTTTAACTACCGATAATTTACAATAAAAAATTGTTTTCTTCGCATATTCAGTGACATTTTAAAATATGGCTTTAGATACTCACTAAGCACGTGGCCGATTAAACTCATTAATTTGTTTCTGAGCATTATTATGATTTTCAACATTTGGCAATGATGTGTTGAGTATAATTTGTGTATTAGTACATTTATTTATTATCTAGCCCTCATGTTTTGACGGATACCAACTAGTCAAATATAATAAGGCTGCCTAAACTTTGATGATATCAGACAAAAATTGCATTATAAATATCACTACTGGAAAAACCCTATCGAAATTTAAATACTTTTTTAAAGTGAAGATATATATTTCAGAAATGATCATTTCATTTGTTGATATGCATTTAAACCTTTATGCGTTAGGAATAGTTTTTTTTTTGCTATTAAATACAAATAGGCAAAAATTTTAAATGTCCTGGTTCAGGTTCAATCTGAGATTACTTTTGTCGACAGAGTATTACAGGAAGGGTGTACTTTAGCGTAAGGTTCACCAGCTGATAAAACTTTTCACTAATAAAGTATTTTAAACTTTACATTTTTTCTCTTTTATATCTTTCAGTGCCTATATAAAATACTCCTCATTAGAGAAAGCACTACAGGTTGGGAGTATAATAAATTAGTTTTTTCAATAAAAAGGCCTTTAAAAATATACTGAAATTTTTATTTTAATAATTAAGTTACAACACAAAATTTTTTTTTTCTAGTTTAATATGAAATTACGTTTTCAGAGAAAAGAGTACTAAATTTTCAGAGTATCATAATTTAAGTTTATTTGGTTGCCTTTAAAGTAATATTACTTGAAAATGTAATATTACTTAAAAAGCATTAATTAATGTAATTAAGTTATATAATTATGTATAATTAAGTGAACATATTTACAAATACGAAGACTTATGCGCTTACTAATTGTTCAATAAGATATTCTTCTAATGGGAGAATTTTAATCAGGTAGCATGATAAAAGTTTTGTTTGCATGTATGTGGTCTTAACCTTTTTATTATTAGGAAATGCTGTTTACGAATCAGAACTAACTATTAAAATTCTTTAATTTTTTATTCTTAGATACTTCAGAGGAAATATTCTTATAGTCAGGTTTTAATTACAATTTCTGTTGCTTATAAACGTGTTCAGATATATGTAGTTTGAAAAATTATTTTACCGCACAATACCAATATATAAAAAGATTAAATGGATTTTTTTATAGTTTTATCTTAGGAGAGTATCTCAAGTCTGAAATATTTTAATCAAAGTTTCTTTTAGCGATAAATGCCTTAAAAATGGTATTTTGCTGAGTTCAAACGCTTTAGTTACAAGCCAGATGAACGAGTTAAATATTTCTAATTTAAATTAAGTTACCAGCCAGATCAATGAGTTAAATATTTCTAATTTAAATTTAGTTACAAGCCAGATTATCGAGTTAAATTTTTCTAATTTAAATTTAGTTATAAGCCATATCAACGAGTTAAATATTTCTAATTTAAATTTAGTTATAAGCCAGATCAGCGAGTTAAAAATTTCTATTTTAAATTTAGTTACAATCCAGATCAACGTGTTAAATTTTTATAATTTAAATTTAGTTTCTGGAAATGCATCTTGTTTTATACTCAGTAATAGCATATCATAGGAAATCTTATGATAGATATGTATGCTAGAGTAAAACTTAAAATACAAACTTGAAAACGGAAAATGTAAAAATAAGACCCAATAATTTCACCACAAAAAAGTTGCAGACTGCGTTGCTGGAGTAGTTTAAACTTTACGATGACCTACAGATAAGTTGCGTATCACAATAGAATCGAGTGCGGTCCACAAGTTTATTATACAACCTATCTGAATACCCGTGCTGAAAAATATACGTTACAAGCCAGATCAACGTGTTAATTTAAATTTTGTTTCTGGAAATGCATCTTGTTGAATAAAAGTAAAAAGTATATATTTTAAAAAAAGTAAAAAAAAATAAAGTAAAGTAAAGTATATATAAAAGTAAAGTAAATATATAAAGTATATATATAAGTAAAGTAAAGTATATATTTTACCTATCTGAATACCGTTCGCTAAGGAGGACATTCAAATTAAATACAAAGGACAATGTATGTAATTAATGCCAAAAAAGCCAAAAAAGTATTTATAATAAATACAACGGTCAATGTATGCAATTAATGCCAAAACAAAAACAAAAACAAAAATATATAAAAAATCGCAACGTATATTTTTATAGACAAAATAATGTAGAAGAAAAAATTCAAATTAAATACAACGGTCAATGTCTGCAATTAATTTGTATGCTTAATATCCATAAAACATACTAATTTGATTTAAATTTTTAAAAAACTTCCCTCTCAATTTGCCTAGTCATTAAATTTTATCTTTTACAGTATTTTAACATTTTTTTTTGCGAATTTATTTCGTTGTTATGCACGTGACGCAAAATGAATTTAAAGTATCACAAAAAGAAAAGAAACCACGTTAACAGCATTTAATAAATTGAATTCTAAAACTTAATCTTTAAAAATTCACAAAAAATCAGAAAATGAAGATTCGAAAAAGATTTCATTTTAAATGAATTTTTATGATCTTTCTCGTGAAATAAATTTTATAATCCTCAGATTATTATTTTGAATGAAAACTTTAAAAAGTTACAAAATCAGCTTAAAAATTTAATTTTAAAAAAATCTAAGAAAACATTTTCAAAAATCTTTCTTAGTGCACCCTACATTACAAGAAGAATCGCCATGCAAAATTTCTGCCCTTTAGGTCCAGCGGTTTGGTCTGTGAGTTATCTGTCAGTCAGTCACTGAACTGTTTTCTATAATATATAGATAATTAAATTTCACGTAAACTTGCAATTTTCTGATCAAAAATTTACTGGCTTTCAGATGTCTCCAACGATTAACTGCGTTTAAACGACATCAAAGATAAAATATACAAAAATTAGTTCAACGCAAAACATTCCAGCATTAAATGAAATAAAGGGAATGATTTGAGTAGTGAAAATCTGTGAACTAAAAAGTTAATCTATGTGGATCTATTATGAGTGAAGTTTGTTATGTTTATCGAGTTCCCTAACAAAAATGCCTTTTCAACTCAGTTTTAAATGAAACAACTCAGCTTTAAATGAATAATCATCTTAAAAATTTAATTTAAAGGTGACTGCCTACGTTGAAAATGTCATTTTTTTTACTATTTTGCTAACAACTATACTATGTGGGTCGTGTACTAAACTTCACGTGCTTAAGGACTGCCTACGTTGAAAATCTCATTTTTTGACTATTTTGGTCAATTTTATTTTTTGGAAGAATCGCGTAATTCAATATTTTCTCTTTTCAAAACCGTTTTCATTTTCATTCTACATCAATTAGAAGCAGAGTAAAAGCTGTTAAAAAAACATCGTCTGCTACAAAATTGAAGTGACAAACAACTTTAAATGCGTTTTTCTCGGAATTATGCTTTTTAGCACAAATCTCTACTGTTATCATGATATTTCATATAATAATGCATATAATTTGATAAAATTTTCAGGAAATGTTTTAGATACTATTGTTAATGAAATGGCGCACAATAATTGATGTATAACAATAAGTTATGTTTATTTGGGGCTGTTTTTATAAGGAAAGGAATGACGAATCAGGAAAAATTTTCATATTGGAACATAAAATTGTCTGTATTATTTTTGCATTTTAAAATTTCTCTTAGATTGAAGGTCATTTTGAAGATAACTATCATATGTATCATGTGTGAGAAGGATTTTAAAATAGTAGCATTAGAATTTTTTGCAGAGTGATAGGCGTTTTAGCTAAATTTCATAAAAATTACTTCAAATTGACCAATATTTAAAAAAGTATGGTATTTACAGGCAAGTTTTTGTTTATAGTTTAAATTTTAAGTACTATTTTACCATAAAAGACCAAAAAGTCCTTAAAAACGGATTTTTTAAAAAAAATTGGCACCGAACGTAGGCAGTCACCTTAAAAAAAATCTAAGAAGAATTTTTCAAAAAAAATTTTTAGTGCACCCAGCGCTATAAGAAGAATCGCCATGCAAACCTACTTCACTAAATAAGCATATTAATGCGCTAAAAACTGATGATCAAAACATATATACTTACGATCAGTCAAATAAATGCTTTACAGGAGAAAAATTATCAACAGAGATAAAATATCGCTGCAACTTTTCCTCAAAAACGTCTTCAAGCAGGTACCATAATACTATACACAACCGGTCGGATCATCACATCTTAATTCAATGCGCGTGTTATATAGCCACAAGTGCGTGTAGATAGCGCAGGATAGAAGAATTACTCAGACTCGTTTGGCCACTATTCAAAGCGGCAAATCGACGACATCTATCATTCTGCTAGAGTCGTACTACCTCCTGATTGAAGGAAACAAAAAAATTCGCCACAGCGGCGTTGCATTGCCTTTGGAAAATCTTCGAAGTTGTTCTGGAATACTACACCGTCGCACACTGATATGCATGAATCAACAACATACTTACGAAGACTTACGTGTTTACAAATTGGTCAATGAGGTATTCTTCTGATGGGTAAATTTTAATCAGGTAGCATGGTAAAAGTTTTGTTTGCATGTAGTATATGGTTTTAACTTTTTATTAATAGGAAATGCTATTTACGGATCAGAACTAATTATTAAAATTCATTAATAGTTTAGTCTGAGATACTTTAGAGGAAAGAATCTTACAGTCAGGTAGCGTTTTAATTAAAATTTCTGTTGTTGATAAGCGTGTTCAGATATATATAATATGAAAAAGTATTTTACAACACAATAACAAAATTTAAAAAGATCATATAAGATATACTAATATATCTTATCATTATATTATTTCACTCTGATTTAATATATAATGAATGCGGGATTTTATTTAGAATTTTATGTCTTGAAACCCTTTTAATTTAAGAAAAAGCTAAAATAATGTTTTTTGTTCCACACGTAAGCTTGAAATTTTCCAATTTTGAATATTTCTTTCAGTTATTCAATTCGATTTATCACTGTATCAGGTTTTACTGATTTAAAGCTTCGGAAAAGATTGGTAGTTGACCCTTAAATACTTAGGACCGAGGTAGCTTAGTGGTAGCACGTCGGCATTTGGCATCGAGGGTGAAAGGTTTGATTCCCGACAAGTGCCATCAAAAAGTGTGACAAGTGTTTTGTTTCTAGACCGGATAAGTTCCATCCGTAGACAAGAAAATTCCTCTTTGAGGTCGAAGAGGGTGGGAGAGGGTACGATCCCCCAGATTTCGCCCCTGGGGTTGCTCGGTCAAAATAAAGGTAGCACCTATATAACTATCTCCGACCCTTGTGGTACTATTGTGAACCGGAGTCGCACAGCCTATATGGAACTGCTCTGGATACCGTCCGGCCAGGAGACACTGGCAGCAACAACAAGAGCAATAAATACCTTCTTCAGAATATTTAGCTTTGCATGAACCTTCTGATTGACGGGGAGAACTCGCAACAGCGTCTTTCGAAAATCTTCGAAACGATTCTGAAATACGATCCCGTGGCAAATTATGATATGTATTAATCATCTAGCGTGCTGTAATCATTACGTACCTTTTTCATTATATATATATATATATATATATATATATATATGTTTACAAAAGTATAACTCGAAATCAAACTAATGAACAATGGCAATCTTACTATGGCGCTACGCTGCTCAACCGTAAGCTGCTATATATTAAATAAAAACATTATTAAACCTGACCTATTCATCTTTCAGGTTGATGAATTGTGCTGGTGTTGTCAGGTTTAATAATGTTTTTATTTATTATATATATATATATATATATATATATATATATATATATATATATGTATATACATAATAATAACGCCCCACCATTATTAACTGTATCGCCTCACTTTTTTACAAAACGCATATTCTAAATTATTCTCTTTTCAATAAAGTACAGTCCCTCTTTCAAAATTGATCTAGAAATAAACGATTAAACTAACTAGTTTGTCCCTTAAGGCTGCTATAAACTAAGAAAAAAAATCGTATTTCCCTTTCCCTTTTCTTGCAGTTTCTTGTGGTGGGAGGAGTCCAGTTGACAGTTCGAAAATTTCACCCCCCTTAAGATTGACATTTTGAAGGATTGTAATGGCTCTCTCTCTATAGGGGATTTAAGCGCTGCCCCCAAATTGTTTATTTGAAATATATTTTTGTCAACTATTTTCTGGTGCCTAAATGCTGATGATGAAATAAAATTGGCATTGTCAGATCACCTGAACTTTTCTGCAAAGCGCTACAGGATTCATTTTATAAATTTCGTCCACGGAAGGAATTTATGAGCGTTTAAATCACACTATACCTGATTTACCACGTATAATTTAAATTTTAAAATATCAACTGCATTTTAAAAAAAACGAAAAATGTACACAAATGTAAAATTTCTTTCTCTATGACGGTGTACAATTTTTTAAAAAAAATCTTTGAATCCAAGTCGGCAATCCATGGAAAAATTTTCTCCATAGGTTAACATTGAGGTGAGTACATAGCAATGGGGGTTAGTCCAATGGGGTTAGTGCATAGCAGCCTTAAGGCACACGCTGACTGTGATTCAGGATTATTCATAAACCACGCGCCTTGCACGTAATGTTCGGCATGTTGAATTATGGCTCACGTGGTAAAGTCGGAAGATCGGCCCTGGCCAATTAAAGAAATGTTAATACCTAGCGTCACATTATCTCCCCCATCGTTTAAAAGATGGGGCAGAGGATTTTTAAGCTCGCTCTGCTTCCTCGCCTCTCTTATTAACCTTGTCTTCTGAATGCGCCCCGGCAGGGACCAGTGGCGTTGCTATTGTGTGTGTCCAGTTGAAAAGGTACCTGTGTTTTTCTGAGTAATATTTGTCTGCAGAATAATCCGGAATAAAATAATATGCGTCGCATCTCTGTTATGTGCCTCCCTTCAATGCTTCTCCTTATTGTGGGTTTTTCCTCCCCTTTGTGCGTATTACAATATGTCTGACTTAGTGTTCCTCAAGTCACTTCTCGTCCCACTGACTCGACTACAAAAGTGTTGAATCGCGCCCTCGAATTTTGGGTGTATCATCTCCTCCACTACGTGATGTACAGCGCATTACAAACACACACACACACACACACACACACACACACACATATATATATATATATATATAAATATATTATATATATATATATATATATATATATATATATATATATATATATATATATATATATATATTATATATATATACACACACAATAAATTTTGCTCAAAATCTGATACACAAAAAACTAAATAATAAAACGACGGCCTGTATGACTCGGAACAGTAAATTCATATTTCGCCCGGTATTTCGCAGTAAATTGCACTTTCAGATAACAAAATTGAGAATAATATTAGTAAGAATAATATATTTTTATTATTTATACTAGACAAATGCAGAGTTTTTTCCCCCTGGAACTTGTCCTGAGGCATTCGTAAACAACTTTAGAAAATAGATACTACATTTTATTACATTTTACTATATTTTTCTGAAAATCACAGTTTCAGAAAACAAAACTGAGAATAATATTAATAAGAATAATACATTTTTTATTATTTATACTACACAAATGCAGAAATTTTCCCCCCTGGAAGCTGTCCTGAGAGAATCGCAAATAACTGCAAAAAATATTTACTACATTTTATTATATTTTACTATATTTTACTGAAAATCACACTTTCAGATAACAAAAGTGAGAATTATATTAGAAAGAATAATACATTTTTTATTATTTATACGAGAATAATGCACAGTTTTCCCACCTGGAACTTGTCCTGAGACATTCGTAAAAAACTGCAGAAAATACTTACTACATTTTATTACATTTTACTATATTTCTTTGAAAATCACACTTTCCGGTAACAAAAGTGATAACGATATTGGTAAGAATAATACTTTTTTTTTATTTATACTAGACAAATACAGAGTTTTTTTCCCTGGAACTTGTCCTTAAACATTCGCAAATAACTTCAGAAAATATTTACTACATTTTATTACATTTTACTATATTTATCTGAAAATCATACTTTCAGATAAAAAATGTGAGAATAATATTAATAAGAATAACACATTTTTTATTATTTATACGAGACAAATGCAGAAATTTTCCCCCCTTAGAACTTGTCTTAAGACATACGAAAATAACTGCAGAAAATACTTAATGCATTTTATTACATTTTACTACATTTCACTGAAAATCACACTTTCAGATAACAAAAGTGAGAATTATATTAGTAAGAATAATACATTTTTTATTATTTATACGAGACAAATGCAGAGTTTTTCCCCCTTAGAACTTGTTTTGAGACATACGAAAATAACTGCAGAAAATACTTAATACATTTTATTACATTTTACTATATTTCGCTGAAAATCACACTTTCAGATAACAAAGAGGAGAATAATATTAGTAAGAATAATAGATTTTTAATTATTTATACTAGACAAATGCAGAGTTTTTTCTCCCTGGAACTTGTACTGAGATATTCGCAAATAACTGCAGAAATATTTACTACGTTTTATTACAAATTACTATATTTTGAATAGACACCTTGGTGTCTATTTTAATGGAACCCTACCCCCCCCCCCAGAGGCGACATCTGGGAGAATGTACCTTCTCCGACCCTCACTGACCTCATAGAAGGCGTTTCCGGTCTACCGATTTAACATGGCTTTAAAGGCCCTAGGGACGAAATTATTTAAGGCGCTTGTCGAGATTCGAATATATCACCCTTGATGCCGAAAGTCGATGCGCTACCATTAGGCTACTTCGGGGCCAGTATAGAATTATGCATTTTGACATATGTACATAAACTATTAACGAGCAGGTAATTTTTCCATTAATTTTGTTTTACAATTATAAATAAAAGAAGCTAAGGAGAATACTTCAAATAATCCGAATTCAATTTTTTGCTCAATGACAAACATATGGTTATGGGTATATTACCTATCGCCATATACAGATATTTCTTATTTTACAGTTATATCTTGTAATTATATCTTGTAATAATAACAACGGTTATTGTAAACGCGCCTTTATACATGATAAATCATTCAAAATAAAACCACAGTATGACAAAAAGAGTATTAA
This sequence comes from Dolomedes plantarius, assembly GCA_907164885.2. NCBI lineage: Eukaryota > Metazoa > Arthropoda > Arachnida > Araneae > Dolomedidae > Dolomedes > Dolomedes plantarius. The sequence goes on from OU015503.1 coordinate 74,337,703, forward strand.
CTCCTCTAGGAATATCTATACTAATAAAGGGACAAGTGGATGTCGAGAGATCACGTGACCGTAACTCATCCGGGCGGGCCACTCCTCGAAAAAAAATGGCCGACAAATATACAGGAAAATCGGTGTATTTTTTTTCTCATGAAAGTACATAAATGTTACATATTTGGAAAGAGCTTCGAAAACTGATAATTTTTTCTGCGTACACTTATTCTGTTAATTCAATAGTTTTAGAGATATTTTCAGTCTAAAATCACTCACTGCTGAGAAACCAAATCATCTGGAGCAGTGGTGCTGCCATCTGTCGGCAGCGACGGGAATGAAAACTGAAAGGAATTAATTCACTTGAATTTAATCATTAATAAAATCATAAATTAAAAAGAGTTGTCCCAAGGACTCTGCGACGCGCAAGATAGAAGTCTACACGTACGGATACCTCCCCGTGTATGTTCGATTGGGAGAGAAAAAATAATCCGACTTAAGGGACTTTCAGCCTCATTATTTTTAATTTTCAATTTTTAACTCTATATAACAAATGAGAATAATTAATATTCTTTTTTATTACATTGAAGACTATCAGAATTGCTAAATAAGTATCTTGTGACCAAATAAGGTCTTTTTATAATAGATTTTTGGCTTTATGCTAACATTTTTCAAAATGCTCCCACCGCCTTCCATGTCATTTAAAAACCTCAATTTTTTTTGTGAATTTACCATATCTATATATAAACATAACTGTTGATTGAAATTTATTTGTATGAATTAAAACCCGTAAAAAAAATAATAATTAAATATGCCTTTTAATTTTAAAGTTTTCGCATGCTTTTACTTCATTTCATGGTCTATAAATTTAGCAAATGTTTGTCTTTTCAAAGAATTATGCAACGTTTTGTGACAAACACTTCAATTGACTGTTCTGAGAAATTTGGAAGAAATCAGAAGAAATTTAACACGCATGGAACATTTCGAAAGAATCCATCACAATGCCCTTTAAATGCCACGCCCACTTTTTAAAAATGTAAATAAAACGCTTAAAAATCATTTGATTGAGAAAATTTCACTGTGTGATCAAAGCTTACACCCACTTCGATTTTTTGGAGACAAAAAAAAAAAAATCGTGAATTCGGTCGAATTTTGCTATTTCGAAAGTCCCTTGTCCCCTTAAAAGAGCAAAATGTGATATAATACGCGTAATACGAGGCGTGTGTTTTTTAAGTAAGTATCGTTTTGAAATAAAAATAAAACAAGTAGACTTTTCTTAACAATTTTATTTTTACCTCAAAGCCTGTACTTTAATCTACTTTTCTGCATAATTCCCACCAATATTAAGGCACTAATAGTATCGTACAACCAGCTTTAGAATACCATCCTCGTAGAAATCTGCATGAGCTTATATATGCTTGATGTTGTAGCAAAATACGTGCAAAATATGCGTTAAAAGAGCAAAATGTGATATAATACGCGTAATACGAGGCGTGTTTTTTAAGTAAGTATCGTTTTGAAATAAAAATAAAACAAGTAGACTAATAATCAATTGTCATCAATTTCAATAATTATGACAACTTTATTTTTACCTCAAAGCCTTGTCATCAATTTCAATAATTATGACAATTTTATTTTTACCTCAAAGCCTGTACTTTAATCTACTTTTATTTTTTGTACTTTTATTTATTGTAGTAAAAAACGTGCAAAATATGCGTTAAAAGAGCAAAATGTGATATAATACGCGTAATACGAGGCGTGTTTTTTAAGTAAGTATCGTTTTGAAATAAAAATAAAACAAGTAGACTAATCATCAATTGTCATCAATTTCAATAATTATGACAATTTTATTTTTACCTCAAAGCCTTGTCACCAATTTCAATAATTATGACAATTTTATTTTTACCTCAAAGCCTGTACTTTAATCTACTTTTCTACATAATTCCCACCAATATTAAGGCACTAATCTATCGTACAACCAGCTTTTGAATACCATCCTCGTATAAATCTGCATGAGCTTATATATGCTTGATGTTGTAGCGAAAAACGTGCAAAAATATGCGTTAAAAGAGCAAAATGTGATATAATACGCGTAATACGAGGCGTGTTTTTTAAGTAAGTATCGTTTTGAAATAAAAATAAAACAAGTAGACAAATCATCAATTGTCATCAATTTCAATAATTATGACAATTTTATTTTTACCTCAAAGCCTGTACTTTAATCTACTTTTCTACATAATTCCCACCAATATTAAGGCACTAATCGTATCGTACAACCAGCTTTTGAATACCATCCTCGTAGAAATCTGCATGAGCTTATATGCTTGATGTTGTAGCAAAAATCGTGCAAAATATGCGTTAAAAGAGCAAAATGTGATATAATACGCGTAATACGAGGCGTGTTTTTTAAGTAAGTATCGTTTTGAAATAAAAATAAAACAAGTAGACTAATCATCAATTGTCATCAATTTCAATAATTATGACAATTTTATTTTTACCTCAAAGCCTTGTCATCAATTTCAATAATTATGACAATTTTATTTTTATCTCAAAGCCTGTACTTTAATCTACTTTTATTTTTTGTACTTTTATTTTTTGTAGCAAAAAACGTGCAAAATATGCGTTAAAAGAGCAAAATGTGATATAATACGCGTAATACGAGGCGTGTTTTTTAAGTAAGTATCGTTTTGAAATAAAAATAAAACAAGTAGACTAATAATCAATTGTCATCAATTTCAATAATTATAACAATTTTATTTTTACCTTAAAGCCTTGTCACCAATTTCAATAATTATGACAATTTTATTTTTACCTCAAAGCCTGTACTTTAATCTACTTTTCTACATAATTCCCACCAATATTAAGGCACTAATCGTATCGTACAACCAGCTTTTGAATACCATCCTCGTAGAAATCTGCCGCCTGATTAGAAAACCACTACAACACGGTCGTTCTGACATCGTCATCGTCATAGTCACTGGGCGCTAGATCGGGGCTGTACGTAGGGTGATCTAGTTGAACCAACCCTGTCATGAGCTTATATATGACATTTATATTAGACAAAATTCTATATTTGTCTAATATAAATGATAGAAACTCTATTCCAAAAAATGGGTAAAAGGACACTTTTAAGCTGAGCAATTTTTACTACTGCTTTCTGTCCAAATTAAGTTTATATAAATGCGTGCTAACATTGTATCATATAGAGGTGAATTTTATTTCCATTTGGATTTAAATCTCACAGCATGAAAATCACGCTGTAGAATGTACTTAAATGTTTTCATTTTTATCAGAATTTAAAAATGCTGGCGTTACACGATAAGAGAAATGTATTTTTCTCTTTTTATAGCAAATAAATTCATTAAAAATATATATTTATAAATTTAAAAAACTAAATCCTTTCTAAAATAAAAGCCATTTTATGTTGTTAAATTATAACAATTCTCTGGTAAGAATTTTCAAACCATATTGAAATATGAATTTGGATATTTGCACACTACCATAAAAATTCTAAGGGACATCGCATAATTTCCCATATTCCGCTTCATCATTGAAACTTGGAATGATGTTTTTTATTTTATCTCGAATATGTGTAGGTTTAAAAAGTACACATTAGACGTTGAGAAATAGAAAGAAAATCAAGCTTAAGCTTGTCGAATTCAATATACTGCTTGTAAAGAGCATTCAGTTAAGACAGCCTTTGCGGGGGAGAAATTGCTACAGAGTTGTTTTTATCCGGTGTAGTGTCGTAGATCTCTTCTGGGAAAAAGACCACCCAAAAGTTAAATTTCTCTCTTTCAGGAAAGACGTGATCCCGAGAAGTCAAGAGGGGCCATTTAATTACGAACGGTCACCCCGCTTCTTTTTTTCTACGAGACACCGCTGACAAAAGGAAAATATAGTGGCGCTACCCCATGGGGGGGGAGCTGAAAATTACTCCCTCTATCTCCCTCTATGTGAACCCGAAAAAATCGCGGGACAAATTCTACGGCCGGACGAACAGATAAAGAGGCGCCTGACAAAAAATCCTCCGAGGGAAGCCCCCTGGTAAGAGCTGAAAGCCACCGAGAGTGGGAGCGGAAACTGACCAGCACTCGTGGCTGACGCCATCTAGAAAGAGCGGGAAATATTGACTGACGACAGTCCCGCAGAGGCTCCAGTGCCGATAGTGTGCTGTGCGGAGACCAAGGTCCCGGGAACCCCCAGAGTTGGTGTTGAGCCTCACTGAGTCCCGTCTACAGCAGTGCCGTGATTATGCTGTGCGAAGACAAGGGGAAACCCAAGGGGCCCGCGAAACTCTCTGAGTGTGGGAGCAGAAATCCCTCGATTAGGGGCTGTGAGAGTACTCGAGAGCCTCTGTCGACGTTTCTGTGAAAATATTGGGACGGAATGGTCCCAGATTGTTGACCGGCGAGATCCGAATCCTAATGACTGCTTTTTGTTTTTGTTTTGAGAATATCTCTCATATGCAGACGAGTATAGTCTCTCTGCTTGTTTTGATAGAGAGATAAGGTTCAGAATCCTTAAGTACTAAAACTAGGAAATCGAGCAAATCCAAAAGGATTTACCCAGAGACAAATAATAAGTGCTAGAAGGAAGTTTAAGGATTGTAAAATGGATTTTTTATTTTATTTTATAAAAATTTAATAGTTTTTTAGCCTTGGCGAAGCCAAGTAAAAGAATTTTAACATTCAGCTTTCATTTAAAACAAAAGGTTCATTAAAAATCCTTCAAGAAACTTAAAAACATAAAAGCGTATTACAAACGAAACATCAAGTACGCGACAGCCATGGACTTGCTGCCAAACAACCTTTATATATACTACAAACAAATTTGCATAAAAACTGCTCACTAACTGCAGCTCAGCTTCACGATTAATGACCTGAAAATTTACACTGCCGAATGGCGGGAAAAAGCTGAGCGGTCAGGCGAGAGAATAACCAAGGAGGAAATGCGCATTTCCCTGTCACTTAAGACCCTTACTTACGTATACTGAACCAGTTTGGTCGTATGCAGTGGATTCCAACATTAAAATTCTGGCTGTTGCTCAAAACATGACTATTCGGCAAATCACTAACTCCCCATGGTATTTTCGTAATGTTGACATTTATAGGGTGATAAATCTCCCCACTATTCAAAATTATCTTCAAAATCTTGCTATTAGCTTCTATGACGATTTACCAAATGATCTTATTAAAAATCTAGCCGATTACGACCCTACTGACTCAGCTAACAAGAAACGGCCCTGTGCTATTCTTTCTCGTAACATTTAATTGTTTGTCCTGTTCTTTGTTCACTCAGTCTTTTTTCCCCCATGTTTTACCTTTACTTGTACTATTGAACCTTTTTGTTTTTCACACTTTATATTTTCCGTCTTTCGTTTTTTACTGATCACTGAAGTTTTATGCATTGCTATATCATCCTACAGTGGAGGGCCCGGCCCATGTACTGTAGTTATCACTACTCTTCCTGAAGCCCCCTTAATATTTCATCCAACTTTTGCAATGAAATTGTAGAACATTTTTTGGTTAAAAGTAACGTGAGTCAATATGAGTCGAACAGATATTTCACTCCTGTTCTAGTGCTCTGCAATTGGTATAATTAGTAGAAGACCACTTGCCCCCTTCATATTTCATCCAACTTTTTCAATGAAAGTGTAGAATATTTTTTGGTTAAAAGTAACGTGAGTCAATATGAGTCGAACAGATATTTCACTCCTGTTCTAGAGCTCTGCAATTGGTATAATTAGTAGAAGACCACTTGCCCCTTTCATATTTCATCCAACTTTTTCAATGAAATTGTAGAATATTTTTTGGTTAAAAGTAACGTGAGTCAATATGAGTCGAACAGATATTTCACTCCTGTTCTAGTGCTCTGCAATTGGTATAATTAGTAGAAGACCACTTGCCCCCTTCATATTTCATCCAAATTTTTTAATATTTCTTATCATTTATTCACAGTACTTAATTACAAAGGATACATATCTTTATAGAAAAACTTGCAACTCTAATATCGTATAGGTGATAAAAAAATGATTCTCAAAAGTTCAGTAATAATATTTTTGACAATGGTTGTTAATATCATAATTTATGACTCTTTTCGCTTTTGGAAACAAGTAGTGGGTGGCCATTCGCGGAGAATATGGAAGGTGGTGAACAATTTCGTAGAGCAATTCTGACTGTTTTGCCAACGCAATCTCTGGATAATGACCATTGTGATGATCGAAAAGAACCGGCAACAGTGTCGAAGGTAACAGTACTGGCTCACCTGTATGGTGTTCCCAGAAAAAGTGGGGTAAACAATTTCTGCGGTTATGTAAGAATATCTGAGAACAAGTGTCACCGCAAAAGAATTCTATATTTATCTAATATAAATGATAAAAAATCAATACTTCAGGAGCTTCAGGAAGAGTAGTGGTAACTGCTAAACAATAGACGGGCCCTACACTGTAGGATGATATAGCAATTTATAAAATTCCAGTGATGATAGAAAAACGAAAGTAAGAAGAAAAATAGAAAGAGAGGAAAACAAAAAGCTTCGATATTACAAATAAAGCTAAAACATGGGAAAAAAGAGACATAGCGAACAAAGAACAGGACAAACAATTAAAAGTTACAAGCTAGAAAAAAAATCAATTAAAAAAAATGGGTAAAGGACTCTTTTACGCTGAGAAATTTTTTACTGGTACTTTCTGTCCGTATTAAGTTTATATAAATGCATGCTAACTTTGAACATTCTATATTATAGAGGTGAATTTTATTTCCCTTTGGATTTCAAAATCATAACACTAATATCACGCCATAGAATGTGCTTCAACGTTCTGATTTTCATCAGAATTTCAAAAACTTGGCCTTACACGGTAAGAGAAATGTATTTTTTTTCTCTCTTTTCATGCAAATAAATTTATTAAAAATATAAATTTATAAATTTCATATGCTAAATCCATTCTAAAATGAATGTCATTTTATGTTGTTAAATTATAACAATTATCTGGTAATAATTTTCAAACCATATTGAAATATGAATTTGAATATTTGTTCACTACCACAAAAGAGACATCGTATAAATTTCCATATTCCGCTTCAGCATTACGTTCCAGGAGTCTTCAGGAATCTGTCTCGAATATGTGTAGCTCTTAATAAGTGCATATTAAACATTGACGAATAAGAATAAATCAAGCTTATGTTTGTAGAAGTTAATTTACTGCTTGTAAGGAGCTGTCATTTAAGACCGCCTTTGCGGGAAAGCAATTGCTAAAGAGTTGTTTTTGTCCGGTGTAGCGTCGTGGGTCTCTTCTGGGAAAGACACCACCCAAACGCTAAATTTCTCTCTTTCAGGAAAGACGTGATCCCGAGAAGTCAAGGGGGGCCATTTAGTTACCAACGGTCTCCACGCTTCTATTTTTCTACGAGACACTGCTGACTAAACGAAAATCTAGTGGCGCTACCCCATGGAGAGAGCTGAGAATGACTCCGTCTAGCTGACGCTGGCCCCCGTGGGGACTGAAAAGGGATGGATAAGTTGTCCGTTCAGCCCTGCTCGCCAAGCGTGTGAATCCGAAAAAAAGGCGGGAAAAAGTCTACGGCCGGACGAACAGATAAGGAGGTGCCTGAAAAAAAATCCTCCGAGTGAAGCCCCGCCCTGGTAAGAGCTGAAAGCCACCGAGTGTGGGAGCGGAAGAGACCAGTACTAGTGGCTGCCGCCGCGTAGAAGACGCAGGAAATATTGTCTCGCCTGACAATCCAGCAGAGGGTGCAGTGCCGATAGTGTGCTGTGCAGAGACCAAGGGCCCGTGAATCCAGAGAGTTTGTATTGACCCTCGCTGAGTCCCGCCTACAGCAGTGCCGTGAGTGTGCTGTGCTTAGACAAGGTGAAAGCCAAGGGGCTCGTAAACCTCTCTGAGTGTTGGGACCAGAGATCCCTCGATTAGGGGCTATGAGAGTGCCCGAGAGCCTCTGTCGACGTTTCTGTGAAAATATTGGGACTGGACGGTCCAAGATTGTTGACCGACGAGATCCGCACCCTAGTGACTGTTTTTTGTTGTTTTTTTTGTTTTGAGAATATCTCTCATATGCAGACGAGCATAGTCTATCTGCTTGTATATATGTATATATATATATATAGTATTTTTTTAATACGAGCTCGTTGTTTTGAAGATTTGTGACTCGTGTGTTTATTTCAACTTTGAAGACGTTACACCGGGATCAAAGGGAAACCTTAAAAATTGCCAAGCATCGCTTTAGTCGAACTCAAAATACAGGATTAGTTATTTTAAGCGAATTTGCAGAATATTATTTAGATTAAAAGTAACGTCAGTCAGTGTCAGTCGAAGGGATATTTCACTCCTATTATAGTGCCCTGCAATTGATGGAATAAGTAAATGACTTGCCCATGATATTTCCTCCAACGTTTTTACACTAATAAACCTAATGATTTATAGCGGATGTATAGAAGTTAAATAATAGTGAATTACCATTAAAATTATAAAGTTTACTTTCTAAAATATCATTCTTTTAAGGAAGCTGGTGACACTTCGACGGAAGGGCCTTCCTTTCCATAAGCTTATGTACACTTATGTTGTAGAAAAAAACATGCAATCTGTATATTAAGCTATCAGTCGCGTCCCACCGCTACCCATTATCCTACAACAAAAATTCGCGAATATCAGGATGGTAACCCTCTAAAGCTGAAGAGAAACAAAAGGGAATAAATATTGAACATCTCGAAAAATCTAATCTTCCCCTCCATATATTTGAATACTAGCTGAAAACCCGTACTTCGCTACGGAGTACATTCAAATTAAATACAACGGTCAATGTATGAAATTAATGCCAATATATATATATATATATATATATATATATATATATATATATATATATATAATAAATACGACGATCAATGTATACAACTGATGCAAAAAAATATATATTTATAAAAAAATCGTGAGGGATATTTTTATAGACAAAATATTCCTGAAACTGTACTATATTAACTGTAAAGAATATATTATGTGAGCACCCCTATACATAATATTTTTTATTCTATTTTAATATTTTTTGGATAATGTCCAATCGTATGCTGCTTTAGCAAGAAAATTTTTTTTTGTCTCTTTAGTTGTTATTATGCACGTGACGATAAATTTATTTAAAGTACCAGAAAAATAAATCACGTGATCACCATTTAATAAATTAAATTCTAAAAAATTAATCTTTAAAAATTCACCAAAAATCAGAAAAGGGAGGTAAAGATTCGAAAAGGATCTCATTTTGAAGAGATTTTTATGATCTTACGCTACGGAGTACATTCAAATTAAATACAACGGTCAACGTATGCAATTTATGCCAAAAAATAAATATATATATTTATAATAAATGCGATGATCAATGTATGCAATTGATATAAAATATATATCTATCTATATACATATATTTATAAAAAAATCGTAAGGGATATGCATTTTTTTTGGATAATATCCAATCGTCTGCTGCATTAGAAAGAGAAAAAATATTTTTTTGTCTATTTAGTTGTTACGCACGTGACGATAAATTTATTGAAAGTACCAGAAAAAGAAATCACGTGATCAGCATTTAATAGAATAAATTCTAAAAATTAATCTTTAAAAATTCACCAAAAATCAGGAAATGGAGGTAAAAATTCGAAAAAAATTTCATTTTGAAGGAATTTTTATGATCTTTCTCGTGATATAAATTTTATAACCCTCAAATTATTATTGTAAATGCAAACTTAAAAAAGTTACAAAAACAGCTTAAAAATTTAATTTAAAAAATCTAAGAAGAATATTTGAAAAATCTTTCTTGGTGCACTCCTACACTATAAGAAGAATCACCATGCAAAATTTCAGCCCTTTAGGTCCAACGGTTTGGTCTGTGCGTTGTATGTCAGTCAGTCAGTCACTGAATGAGTCAGTTACGGAACTGTTTTATATATAGAGACTAGCTGAAAACCCGCGCTTCGCTACGGAGTACATTCAAATTAAATAAAACGGTCAGTGTATGCAATTGATGCCAAATATATCCTTATAATAGTTGCCGTGTTCTGTAGTCGACTCTGTCCGTAACGCGTCCGGAGCGACCACCTCATATCCATCCATTTGGCATCCATTTTGTTTTATGAGTTAGGCTTAACAAGTTAAAAGTAAAGTTCAAAAAGATTATTTGCCAACTAAACCCAAATAATTGTAATTAAAACAGCGTAATATCGACACAAATCAACTTTATTTCGATCAATTTTATTTCAAAATTATCTCTTCAATAGAGAATTATCTCTTTTCCGCCACCTTTCGCGTTATCATAGTGTTTCTCAGAACTTGAAAATGTAAACACAAGTGAGTCATTCATTCACCGTGATTCGTTAATTTAAGAAAAATTGAATCAGAATTTTTTTCACAGTAAAACAGGTTTTCATTATTTTAACCATATATAATATATATATTTTAATATATACTATATATTTTTTAATACATAATATATAATATATATTACAATACAGTATTACAATTTAATATTACAATAATGTCGAATTTAGTTGCAAACTTGACGCATGCGCAGTGATATGTTCCAAATTGTACGTCACAAAAGCTAGCCGGTTCAAAAGGCAAAATCTTCAGTATACAGATTTTTTGCATTTACAACACTATATATGTGGAATTCTATATATTCCACATCTAATACGTGTTTAGTAACGATTCAATAACTTTGTATGATTTTTAATCAGAATTTCTTTAGTTTATATATATTATTTTTGCTTAATATATATTTATACATATATTTATATATACATATATATATATACATATACATATATATAATACATATATATATATACATATACATATACATATATATAATACATATATATATATATTTAACAATATATAATATATGTACATTAAATTGAAATACACATGCAAAAATTTTTTGCACGTGAATAATTTGTATGATATTTTAATCTGATTTTCTTTATATATTTTATTTTTGCTTAATATATTTATACATAGCCTATTTATACATATATATAGCATAAGATATAATATATGTACATTAAATTGAAATACACGTGCAAAAATTTTTTGCACGTGAATAATTTGCATGATATTTTAATCTGATTTTCTTTATATATTTTATTTTTGCTTAATATATTTATACATAGCCTATTTATACATATATATAGCATAAGATATAATATATGTACATTAAATTGAAATACACATGCAAAAATTTTTTGCATGTGAATAATTTGCATGATATTTTAATCTGATTTTCTTTATATATTTTATTTTTGCTTAATATATTTATACATAGCCTATTTATACATATATATAGCATAATATATAATATATGTACATTAAATTGAAATACACGTGCAAAAATTTTTTGCACGTGAATAATTTGCATGATATTTTAATCTGATTTTCTTTATATATTTTATTTTTGCTTAATATATTTATACATAGCCTATTTATACATATATATAGCATAAGATATAATATATGTATATTAAATTGAAATACACGTGCAAAAATTTTTTGCACGTGAATAATTTGCATGATATTTTAATCTGATTTTCTTTATATATTTTATTTTTGCTTAATATATTTATACATATATATAGCATAAGATATAATATATGTACATTAAGTTGAAATACACATGCAAAAATTTTTTGCACGTGAATAATTTGCATGATATTTTACTCTGATTTTCCTTATATATTTTATTTTTGCTTAATATATTTATACATAGCCTATTTATACATATATATAGCATAATATATAATATATGTACATTAAATTGAAATACACGTGCAAAAATTTTTTGCACGTGAATAATTTGCATGATATTTTAATCTGATTTTCTTTATATATTGTATTTTTGCTTAATATATTTATACTTAGCCTATTTATACATATATATAGCATAAGATATAATATATGTACATTAAATTGAAATACACATGCAAAAATTATTTGCACGTGAATAATTTGCATGATATTTTAATCTGATTTTATTTATATATTTTATTTTTGTTTAATATATTTATACATATATATAGCATAATACATGATTATATAAAATATTTATATTACATTGAAATAGATTGAATTAGCAGTATTGTTTCTAAATATCTGGCTGCATTAGTTAGACTGTACAAGTCGGATTTTAAAATCAGCTGCAAGCATGGTTTTTTTTTCCAAGAACGTTTTTTAATTATAAACTTCAATATTTTTTTAAAAATACCTCACTGTAATAATTTTTAGTAAAGCATTCTATTGCGATGATGGTGTATCTTTTAAGGTGACTGCCTACGTTGAAAATTTCATTTTTTGACTATTTTGGTCAATTTTATTTTTTCCAGGAATCGTGCAATTCAATCTTTTCTCTTTTCAAAACCGTTTTGATTTTCATTCTACATCAATTAGAAGCAGAGTTATAGCTATTTTAAAAAATGTCTGCTACAAAATTGAAGTGGCAAACAACTTGAACTGAGTTTTTCTCAGAATTATGTTTTTAGCACAAATCTTTACCGTTATCATGATATTTCACACAATAATACATATAATTTGATAAAATTTTCGGGAAATGTTTTAGATGCTATTGTTAATGAAATGACGCTCAATAATTGATGCATAATAATAAATAGTTAAATAGTTTTTGTTTGGGCAGCAGCATACGCCGAAATTTTCAAAAGTGTGGGGGGGGGGTTACTATGAAAAAGTAGTTTTCAGCAATCAGTGCAGAGCTTGAACCTATTTAAGTAATATATGTAATCAGAAAAAATGGGGGGGGGGGGTTAACCCCCATCAACCCCTCCCCTGCATACGCCACTGTGTTTGGGGCTGTTTTTATAAGGAGAGGAATGATAAATTGGGGGAAATTTTCATATTGCAACATTTTTGCATTTTAAAATTTCTCTTAGATTGTGGGTCATTTAAGATAACTGTCAGATGTGTCGCATTTTAGCTAATTTTCATTGAAAATTACTTCAAATTGACCAATTTATAAAAAAGTATGGTATTTACTGGCAAGTTTTGTTTATTTTTTAATTTTCAAGTGCTATTTTACGATAAAAAACAAAAAAATCTTTAAAAAATGATTTTTTTTTAAAAAATTGGCCCCAAATGTAGGCAGTCACCTTAAAACAATATTTCAGGTGATTATAAGGGGACATTTTATTATTTTGTTTTGTGCCACTTTCTCGAATTATATTACTTTATTTTTCAGATCTAATAAAAAAAAGTATTAAAAAATTTCACCTTCAAATTAGAAAACAATTTAAAATTAACAAATCAGACAGCAAACATTCAAGTAAATTTCAATGTTCTAAATTGCAACACATCAGGTTGCAAAACAGTATATTATTTTCTAATATTCACGTTTTTACATGTACTATCTACGGTATGTACTGTATAGTAGTGTGCTTTTCAGAGCGAATACCTAACATAACAGCAAAATTTTCTTAAATTTTTTAATTTTCCGATACCTTTCACGTTTTCATAGCGTTTCAATTAAATTAATAACAAGTATTCATTTTATATATTCGGGACATGAAAATGTAAACATGAAGTTAGTCATTCATTCATCTTTTTTTTTTTATAAGATGAATGAATGACTAACTTCATATTTACATTAATTCATGTTTACATTTTTACAGAATATTATTTTCTAATATTCTGTAAAAATTTCTTATATTTTAACAAGGTTATGAATCTTTTTTTTATTGGAACTGTTCAATTACTTACCATCAAGTTTTGACAGGTACTGTCTACGGTATGTACTGTATAGTAGTGTGCTTTTCAGAGCGAATACCTAACATAACAGCAAAATTTTCTTAAATTTTTAAAAGTCTGTAATTTTCCGATACCTTTCACGTTTTCATAGCGTTTCAATTAAATTAATAACAAGTATTCATTTTATATATTCGGGACTTGAAAATGTAAACATGAAGTTAGTCATTCATTCATCACGTTTTTACATGTACTATCTACGGTATGTACTGTATAGTAGTGTGCTTTTCAGAGCGAATACCTAACATAACAGCAAAATTTTCTTAAATTTTTAAAAGTCTGTAATTTTCCGATACCTTTCACGTTTTTATAGCGTTTCAATTAAATTAATAACAAGTATTCATTTTATATATTCGGGACATGAAAATGTAAACATGAAGTTAGTCATTCATTCATCTTTTTTTTTATATATATATATATTTATATTTTAACCATACTAGCCGCTGCGTGACCAGCATGGTCACTTTTAGTTTTAAATTTCCTTTTGCAAAACAACGCAACTGAAAGTGACATATGTAAGGAATGTTACAATTACCTGTCATCATAAATATATGTTGTTAAGGGGTATTCTCTATTAAGCTGATTCTAAAACATCGTGATCAAAAAATGTGAATTTCCATTACCTTAGAACAGAGTTAAAGATAAGACTGAGAAAGCCCACATCAATGATTTTAAAAATTACATCCCTCTTTGTATGTACTATTTTTCAAAATTAAGATATCTATACTTTATCATTACAACAAATAAGAAATTGCAGGGGGAAAATTTTAAATATAGTGTTGATTACATCACTCTCTGTATGAATTACTGTTAACAATTCAGATATCTACACTTAATCATATTAAATAATAAATTCTTGGGAAAATTTCCTCACTTATAAAATGGAGCAAAAATTCAGCAATTTTTCAAAATTATGATATCTACACTTTACCATTACAAGAAATAAGAAATTGTTGGGGGGGAAATTTTAAATACAGTGTTGATTACATCACTCTCTGTATGTATTACTGTTCACAATTCAGATATCTACACTTAATCATATTAAATAATAAATTCTTGGGAAAATTTCCTCACTTATAAAATGGAGCAAAAATTCAGCAAGTATTTAAAATATAGTGTGGATTTCAACTATGATATTCATAAAACTTCTTGATATACAGATTTGAGTATTTCAAAAGTAGGAGATACTAAAGCGACAGAATCAAAAGAATGGATTCTAGATAAACCTACATACAACTGTCCATGGTTAAACACTGGATTTGATAGGTCTAAACATGTATTGTCAAAAGATCAGCGGTTGTAACTTATGCGGCCACTACACACACGCGGTTTTAAATTGCGGACAGCCGCTGTTTACATCCGGTAGTTGCAGCCGTTGCCATTCGAAGTGTAGAAATATCGTAGATTTTTGTGCCGCATACCTACGCGTTTTATATATAGGGATTATTTTAACCAGATATTACAATAATATCAAATTTTGTATTTTCGGAAAGTTGCAAACTCGGCGCATGGATAGTTATATGTTCAAAAGTGTCTGTACGGTAGCGTTCTTTTCAAAGGGAATACCTAATATAACCGCAAAATATTCTTACATTTTTTTGAAGTGTTTTATTGAATATTTCTAAATTACCAGCACACGTGGCTTTCATATGAATTTCTAATATTTTAATAAGGTTATGAACCCTTTTTTTTATTGGAATGTTTACTTAATAACCGTCAAGTTTTGACGGGTACCATCTAGTATATATATATTTATAGTAAATATGACGATCAATGTATACAATTGATGTAGAAAAAAATATATATTTATAAATAAATCGTAAGGGATATTTTTAAAGACAAAATAATGTCCAATCGTCTGCCGTATTAGCAAGAAAATTTTTTTTTGTCTATTTAGTTGTTACGCACGTGACGATAATTTTATTTAAAGTACCAGAAAAAGAAATCACGTGATCGGCATTTAATAAATTAAATTCTAAAAATGAATCTTTAAAAATTCACCAAAAATCAGAAAATGGAGATAAAGATTCGTAAAAGATGTCATTTTAAAGGAATTTTTATGATCTTTCTCGTGATATAAATTTTATAACCCTCAATGTGTTATTTTAAATGCAAACGTAAAAAAAGTTTAAAAAACAGCTTAAAATTTTAATTTAAAAAAATCTAAGAAGAATTTTTGAAAAATCTTTCTTAGTGCACCCCTACACTATTAGAAGAATCGCCATGCAAAATTTCAGCCCTTTAGGTCCAGCGGTTTGGTCTGTGCGTTGTATGTCAGTCAGTCAGTCAGTCAGTGAATGAATGAGTCAGTTACGGAACTGTTTTATGTATATAGATTAATTGAGGAGGATTTCAGAGTATGGAAAGGGGCTTAAAAGTGTAAAATTAAAAAATTTATATATATATAAAATATAGGTTTTACGCCTTAAATCGCAATACCGCTTAAAAAAGCTCACACAAGAAAATATTTAATGTTGTTATTTGTCACTTGCATGTGAAACCACTCTAAGCGAACCCTTGCGTCCTAGAGTTATCTGGAAGTAGAGTTATCTAGAATCCACAAGCAGTTTAAATAAATACATGTCAATATTTAATTCTATGTATTTTAGAGCTGAGCATTTGTTCCCTTTGATTTTAAATCTCGGTACACTAAGATCACGCTATAGAATGTGATAAAAGTTTTAATTTTCGTGGCAAGCTCAAAAACTGGCCTTACACGATAATATAACAGATTTTCTTTATTGATAATAAATAAAATCATTAAAAATATAAATTCATATATTTGAAAAAGAAATCCAATTTTGAATAAATGCGATTTTATGTTGTTAAATTATATCACTTCTCTGGTAATAATTTTCAAAGCATAAAGAAATTTGAATTTGGACATTTATACACTACCATAAAATACTAAAGGGATATTGTACATCTTCCCATATTCAGGTTCAGCACTACTGTTTATGTATTGCATAGAGCATATCTTATCGCGAATATGTTTAGCTTTTAAAATGTGCACACTAGTGTTTGAAAAACGGAAGGAAATGAAGGTTATGTTTGCCGAAAGTATTCTAATGCTTGTAAGCAGAATTCCCCTAACATCGTCTTTACGAGGAAATAATTGCTGTCGAATTTTGTTAAATTATATCACTTCTCACACAGTTTGTAAGGGTACAAAGAAAACGCATTAGGAAATGCTGTTCATCATCTCAGTTCCACCCCCCAAAAAAAAAGAGTTAGTACATTCAATAATATTGTAGAATATTTATTGGTTAAGAGTAAAGTGAGTGAGTATGAGTCGAAAAGATGTATTTCACTCCTGTTCTAGTGCTCTGCAATTGGTATAATTAGTAGAAAATCACTTGCCCCCTTTATATGTCATGAAACTTTTTAAATATATCTTATCATTTATTCAAAGTACTTAATTGCAAAGCAAACATATCTTTATAGAAAAACTTGTAACTCTAATATCGTATAGGTGATAAATAAAGAATTCTCATAAATTCAGTAACAATATTTTTGAAAATAGATGGTAATTATCATAATTAATCGCTCTTATCGCATTTGGAAACAAGTAGTGGGAGGCCATATGCGGAGAATATGGAAGGTGGTGAACAATTTCGTAACGCAATTCTAACTGTTTAGCCAACGCAATCGCTGGATAATGACCATTGTCATGATCGAAAAGAACCGGCGACAGTTTCGAAGGGAACAGTACTGCCTCACATGTATGGTATTCCCAGAAAAAATGGAGTAAATTATTTCTGTGGTTATATGCGTATGTATCAGGGCAAGTGCCACCTCAAAGAATTCTCTATTTGTCTAATATAAATAATAAAAAATCTATTCTCAAAAATGGGTAAAGGACTCAATTAGGATGAGCAATTTTTTACTGGTACTTTCTGTCCATATTAAGTTTATATAAATGCGTGCTAACTTTTAACATTCTATATTATAGAGTTGAATTTCATTTCCCTTCGGATTTCAGTCATATAGCACTAATATCACGGTACAGAATGTACTTCAACGTTTTTATTTTCGTCAGAATTTCAAAAACTTGGCCTTACACGATAAGAGAAATTAATTTCTTTCTCTTTTCATAGCAAATAAATTCATGAAAAATATATATTCATAAATTTAAGAAACTAAATACATTCTAAAATAAATGTCTTTTAAATTATAACAATCCTCTGGTAAGAATTTTCAAATCATATTGAAATATGAATTTGAATATTTGTTCACTACCATAAAAATACTAAAGAGACATCGTATAAATTCGCATATTACGTTTCAGCATCGAATTTGAAAAATATCAAATTCAAATAAATCCAAATTATCTGTCTCGAGTATGTGCAGCTTTTAAAAAGTACACATTAGACATTGAGAAATAGGAAGACAATCAAGCTTATGTTTGTCTTATTTAATATACTGCTTGCAAGGACCATTCAATGAAGACCGCCTTTGCGGGGAAGCAATTGCTAAATAGTTGTTTTTGTCCGATGTAGTGTCCTGGGTCTCTCACCTCTCCCTATGCTACGAAGACGTCACACAAGGCTCAAGGGGAACGTTTAAGAATTGCCATGCATCGCCTCAGTTGAACTCAAAATAAAGGATTAGATATTTTAAGTGAAATTGCAAAATATTATTTAGGTTAAAAGTAACGTCAGTCAGTGTCAGTCGAAGGGATATTTCACTCCTTTTCTAGTGCCCTGCAATTTATGTAGTAAGTAAATGACTTGCCCCCTGATATTACAACCAACGTATTTACTGAGCAGAAATGTGTGATGATTGGAGTCCCTTGACCATCAGGTTTTAACTCCAGTACGCAAGATGTAATGTTATTAATGATAATGTGCTCAATAGTTAAAATTTAAAGACTATAGGTACATTAATGAAGAGTGAAATTACTATCAAAGTACAAAATTTAAAGTTTAACACCTTCATAAGTTGAAGGGTGGGGGAAATTTAAGATTAATTAGTTAAACTGGTAGTTAAGAGAAAGAGAATAATTTAATATAGTTAATTTTAAGACAAGAGGCAGGAAGAACAGTTAACAAGATTAGGATAGGTGGCCCTCAGCAAAAGATAAAAAAAAGGCCCTCTTCAGGGTCATACAATTCGTAACGAGTTAATTGCAGAATTCCACGGGAAAAAAAGAAATATCAAGGTGGGTCAACGTATTTACACTAGTAACCCTATCAATTTATAGCGGATGTATAGAAGTTAAAAAATAGTGAACTACCATTAAAATTATAAAGTTTACTTTCTAAACTTTCATTGCTTTAAGGGCGCCGGTGACACTTCAAGGGAAAGGTCTTTCATGCCATAGTCTTACGTACATTTGAGGGTGTAAACCATGTAATCTATACGTTAAACTTTCAGTTGCGTCCCACCGCTACCCATTATCGTAGAACAAAAATTAGCGAATATCAGAATGGCAACCTTTTAAGGCTGAAAAAAAACAAAAGGGAATAAAAATTCAACATCTCGAAAAATCTGATCTTCCCTACATAGATTTGAATATTTATTGATGAGGATTTCAGAGTATGGAAAGAGGCTTAAAAGTTTAAAATGAAAAAAAACTATAAAATTATAGGATTTACCCCCTAAATCACAATACAGCTTAACTACGCTCACACTAGAAAATATTTAATGTTGTTGTTTGTTACGTGTATCTGAAACCGCTCTAAGCGAACCCGTATGTCCTAGAGTTATCTGGAAATAGAGTTATCTAGAATCCACAAATTTTTAAATAAATACATGCCAATTTTTAATACTAAATATTTTAGAGCTGAACATTTGTTCCCTTCGATTTTAAATCTCTGAACACTAAGATCACGCTATAGAAAACTGGCCTTACAAGATAATATAACATATTTTCTTTATTGATAATCAATTTTTTTTTAATGCGGAGGCACTTGTAGCGAAGACATTCACCTATAATTCATCGCAGTTTTGCTGGCCATTTTATTATGGGGGCGCCACATAGGCAGACCATCATTGCCCACTATGAAAGGATAACACAAACGGAGGCGTTTTAGTGGCGCTTCGCCAGGATTCGATCTGAGCACCGAAAACCAGCGCACTGTACCACAAGGCCGCCATGACCCTATTGATAATCAATAAACTCATATATTTGAGAAAGAAATCCAATTTTTAATAAATGCTATCTTATGTTGTTAAAAAATACCACTTGTCTGGTAATAATTTTCAAGGCATAAAGAAATTTAATTTGGATATTGATACGCTACCATAGAATAATATAGGGATATTGTATAACTTCCCATATTCAGGTGCAGCACTACTGTTTATGTATTGTATAGAGTACAACTTATCGCGAATATGTGTAGCTTTTAAAATGTGCACATTGGTATGTGAAAAACGGAAGGAAATTTCGGCTATGTTTGCCGAAAATATTCTAATTCTTGTAAGCAGTATTCCCCTAACATCGTCTTTACGAGGAAATAATTGCTGTCGAATTTTCTTTGTAAAGGTACAAGAAACACGCATCAGGAAATGCGGTGCATCAACTCAGTTCTACCCAAAATAAAGAGTTAGTAGTTTAGGTGAAATTGTATAATATTTTTAAGGTTAAAAGTAACGTGAGTCAGTATGAGTCGAAAAGATATTTCACTCCTGTTCTAGTGGTCTGCAATTGGTGTAATTTGTAGAAGATCACTTCCCCCCCCCCTTATATTTCATCCTTTTTAAATATTTCTTATCATTTATTCACAGTACTTAATTACAAAGCAAACATATCTTTATAGAAAAACTTGTAACTCTAAAATCGTATAGGTGATAAATAAAGAATTCTCAAAATTTCAGTTACAATACTTTTAACAATGGATGTTAATCATCATAATTAATCGCTCTTTTTGCATTTTGAAACATGTAGTGGGTGACCATTTGCGGAGAATATGGAAGGTGGTGAAGAATTTCGTAGCGCAATTTTAACTGTTTTGCCAAGGCAATCACTGGATAATGACCATTGTCATGATCGAAAAGAACCGGGGACAATGTCGAAGGGAACAGTACTGACTCACCTGTAAGGTGTTCCTAGAAAAAATGGAGTAAATTATTTCTGCGGTTATATGCGTATGTCTCAGGACAAATGCAAAACCAAAGAATTCTATATTTGTCTAATATAAATAATAAAAAATCTGTTCTAAAAAATGGGTATAGGACTGCTTTAGGATGAGCAAATTTTTTACTGGTACTTTCTGTCCATAATAAGTTTATATAAATACGAACTTTTAACATCCTATATTATAAAGAAGAATTTTATTTCCCTTTGGATTTTAATCTCATAGTACTAATATCACGCTATAGAATGTGCTTCAAAGTTTTCATTTTCGTCAGAATTTCGAAAACTTGGCCTTACACGATAAGGGAAATGAATTTTTTTGTCTTTTCGTAGCAAATAAATTTATAAAAAATATAAATTGATCAATTTCATATACTAAATCCATTCCTAAATAAATGTAATTTTATGTTGTTAAATTATAACAATTCTCCGGTAATAATTTTTAAATCATATTGAAATATGAATTTGGATATTTGTACACTACCATAAAAATATTAAAGTGACATCGCCTAATTTCCCATATCCGTTACAGCATTTGCGTGATGAAAGTACCTCTAGAATCACTCTCGAATATGTGTGGCTTTAAAAAAATGGAAAAAAAATTCATACCGTGTCTGTCGAACTTAATATACTACTTGTAAGCAGCTTTTCCCTGAGTCCTCGTTTGCGGGTAAACAATTGCGTAAGAGTTTATTATATGTGCACATTTTTAAAAGCTACACATATTCGAGAGTGATTCCAAAATCTTTATCCTGGCTCAAGGGGAACAAATCATAATTACCATACATCACCTCAGTCCAACTCAAAATATAGGAGAATTTATTTTAAGTGAAGTTGAAGAATATTGCTTAGGTCAAAAGTAACGGGAGTCAGTGTCAGTCGAAGAGATATTTCAATCCTGTTGTAATGCCTTACTTTTGATTCAATAACTAGATCACTTGCCCCCTGATATTTAATCCAACTTTTTCACACTAATAAACCGAACGATTTGTATCGGACCTATAGAAGTTAAAAACAGGTGAATTACTGTTAAAATTATAAAGTTTACTTTATAAATATTTATTATTTCAAGGTGGCACATTAAGGGAACGGCCTTCCATGCCATAAGCTTACTTACTCTTGATGTTGTAGGAAAAACGTAAAATATATACGTCAAATTTTCAGCCGCGTTCCACCTCTACTCAATATGGTAACATTTTGAAGCTGAAGACAAATAAAAGAGAGTAAAAATTTAACTTCTCGAAAAATCTGATCTTCCCATACTTAGATTTGATTACTTATTGATCAGGATTTCAGGGTATGGAAAGAGGCTTAAAAGTTTAAAGATTTTAAAAAAATGTCAAAGTATAAGGTTTACGCACTAAATCACAATAAAGCTTCACTACAGTAGGACGAAACTAGAAAATATTTAATGGGACTAGTCACGTGCATGTGAAACTGCTCTAAGCTAACACGTACGTCCTAGAGATATCTAGATGTAGAGTTATCTGGAATCCATAAACAATTTAAATAAATTCATGCCAATTTTTAACACTATAAATTCTAGAGCTCAAATTTTTGCTCCCTTTGATTTTAAATATCGGAACACTCTATGATAACACTATAGAATGTGCTTCAAACTTTTAACTATCGTGGCAATTTCAAAAACTGCATTAGGAGATAAGATAAAGGATTATTTCTTTTTTTGAATGAAAATAAATTTATTAAAAATAAAATTTCATAAATTTTAGATAAGAAATTCAATTTTGTATAAATGTCATTTTATATTGTTAAATTATACTTCTCTGGTAATAATTTTCAAAGCTTAAAGAAATTTGAATTATTATATTTATACACTACCATAAAAATAATAAAGGGATAATGTATAATGTCCCATATTCAGCTTCAGCACTACTAATCATGTATTTCTATTAAGTATAACATATCACGTACTTGTGTATCTTTTAAAATGTACACATTTGTTTTTGAGTAATGGAAGGAAATATTCTGCTACATGTAAGCAGTATTTCATTAACGTCGCCTGTACGGTGAAGTGATTGCTGTCGAGTTTTCTCTGTGAGGGTACAAGGGAAACGCATCAGGAAATGCGGCGCATATTTCAGTTCTACCAAAAAGATATTGTTAGTATTTTAATTGAAATTGTAGAATGTTTTTTCGGTTAAAAATAGCGCGAGTCAGTATGAGTCGAAAAGATATTTCACTCCTGTTCTAGTGCCCTGCAATTGATATAATTAGCAGAAGATCAATTGCCTCCTTCATAATTTATCCAACTTTGTTTAATATTTCTTACCATTTATTCGCAGTACTTATTTGTAAAGCATCAATATCTTTATGTAAAATTTTTTAACTCCAATATCGTATAGGTGATAGATAAAGAATTCTCACAATGGATTCTCAAAATTTTTGACAAGGGATTTAAGTTTTATAAACAGTCAATCTTTTCATTTTGGGAAACAAGTAGTGGGTGGCCATATGTGGAGAATATGGAGGGTGGTGAACAATTTTGTAGCGTATTTCTTACTCTTTTGCCAATGCAATCGCAGGATAATAAAAGTTATCATGAACGAAAAGAACCTGCATTTTATTTCCCTCGATGTGGCCTTTGACCGTTACGTTTACGAATTACACGGTAACGAAAGGAGACCAGGTACTCTCCGATGATAATTTTGCCTTTTCAAAATAGTAAATAAAGATTATAATTAATTTTGATGTTCATGAACTGATGCTGAAAGCATTTTCATTTTTTTTAAAAAGGGAAATTGAGTTTATGATTTCTTTTGGGTATTAGGAAAATGAAGATTTGAAACATCATAATAACTGGTTGGGTTAAACTCATAAAATCTTACGAATTATACATAATATTTCATTCTTTTGTCTTTATCAAATAGAATTCGACAGTGCGTAACCAAAGACCATAGTATTTCTATGAATCTGAAAAATGTTTTTTTTACTCCAAATTAATTTTACGAGCATTATGGATACACAAATTTTCACTGCAACTGTTATTTCTTCTGATATGAAGAGAAATTTCTAACAAATGTTTCTTAATTTTCTATCTGTAATTTTATTTTCAAATATTTTTTCAAATATTTTTTCAAATATTTTTTATATGATGTATATAGGTGCATTTACTATAACGCTGTAATTATTTCAAGAAATATCTGAAAAATGAGTGCCATAATCTTCAATTAACACAACTATAGTCATATATATATAAGAACTACTGTATCCAGTTGATTTGAATTAGTTTCCCTAACTTCTTTGATTTCCAATTGTAAAATGAAATTAGTGAAAAATTTATTTGTCCTTAAATAGTTTATGGAAATATGTGACAATTTATAATTCCATGCTATCCCCAAGGTAGCCCAATGTTAGCGCATCGATTTTCTTCACTGAGGGTACTCGATTCGAATTCCGACAATCACACTTAAATATCTTCGTGTCTACGTTCAATATAGACAAGTTAAATCCGTAGATCAGTAAGTATTTCTACGAGGTCAGTGAGAGTGAGAGAAGGTACGATACCCCCAGATGTCGCCCCCTAGGGTTGATCGGTCAAAATACAGTTGCCACCAAGGGATTGCCTCACCTATATGGTGTTCCCAGATAAAATGGAGTAAATGATTTCTGCGGTTATAAGCGAATGTCTCACGATAAGTGCCACATCAAAAAAATCTCTATATTTGTCTAATATAAATAATAAAAAATATACTCTAAAAAATGGCTAAAATCAGTATTTTAAGCTGAGTAATTTTTTACTACTACTTTCTATATTTCATATTATGTTTATGTAAATGCGTGCTAACTTTTAATATTATTTATTTTAAAGCTGATTTTTATTTCCCTTCGGATTTAAATCTAATAGCACTAAGATCACGCTACAGAATGTGCTTCAATGTTTTAATTATCGTAAGAATTTCAAAAACTGGCTTTGCACAATAAGAGAAACGCATTTTTTTCTCTTTTGATAGAAAATAAATTCATTAAAAATATAAATTTATAAATTTCATATACTAAATCCATTTCTAAATAAATGTCATTTTATGTTGTTAAATAATTAAAATACAGTAAAATTAAAGGTTTCAAAAATAAGTTTATTATTACGGTTGTTGATAAGGCGGCAAATAACTTCGATTTTATGTGTAAAGATTATTTTAAGCAGTTAATTTCTAGGGAATACAACTCAAATAATACCTATCAAAAAATTAACCTTACCAAAAAAGAAATAGATAATAGGATTTTAGCTTTTACCAAAAAATTTAAGTTTAAGATTAATTGCATAAAATACCCTTACCTGTTTCCTACAATAAAATTCCATAAAGTACCTACTAAATTTAGGTTTGTTACATGTAGTACAAATTGTTATAACACTTTGTTCAGTAAAAAGTTCTTTAGCTATTTAAAATTTATTCTAAATAAAATTAAGGTTACTGAAAATAGCTTTATTATAAATAATAACCAGGATGTTCTACAATTTTTAAAAAGTAAGAATATAGATAGCATATACACGCTTGATTTTGAAAACCTGTTTACCATTCCGCATGATAATTTAATGATTATATGTTCAGAAATCTATGATGCTTATTTAGATAGTACTTTAATCTTAAAATGTGTCTGAATTGATTTATGTAAATTAAATATTTTTGAAAACTATCTCTTTAATGGTTATGTTTCTTTAAACAGATAAAGGGTATACCTATGGGAAATAGCTATTCTAGTGCATTTGCCAAACTATTCTTACATTTTTACGAAACTAAATTTCTTAACTGAAATAATGTTACCGGATTTAGATATATTGATGACCTCATAACTTTTAACTACAACGATTTGGAGTTTCTTAATTAAATCTACCCAAAGGAACTTACTTTAAACCGGACTAATGATAATAATCTTTGTACGACTTATCTGGATTTAAAAATTAAAATTCAAAATAGGGAAATAAAAATAGGGATTTATGATAAAAGTTTAGATTTTAACTTCGAGGTTATTGCGTTTACCAATTTCCATAGCAACTTAAACTATAAAATTTATTATAATATTTTTTACTCACAACTTTACAGAATAAAAAACATATGTAACGACGCTGGGGATTTTTTGGAGGCATGTAGCATTTTCGAGGAAAACTTAAGAAAAAACGATTTCCCTAAAAATTTCGGCAATTTATAAGTTTAAAAAAATGGCATTTAGACTCAGGAATTTTTAAAGATGTTTAGAATAGTATTTGTGTTTTCATTTGGTTAAGTTGTAATGGGGGGTGGAGCTATAGTAATGTTACAATGACGTAACCTTTAGGATAGAATTGGCTGCTGTTTCGCCATAACCGTCACTTACGGAATTGGGGTGTGTAAGCATCGTTTACTTTGCATTAGGATTTTTGTGTACTTGCATGTAAGGTGCGTTGAGCCCATACTGTAAGTTGTGTTTGTCTTTTCATTTTCTTCTTGACTAATTGCTTCTTTGGGGGACTCGGGGCCTTGGGATGTCTTTTGGGCTTACCTGCATCCTATTCAGAAAGTTCCCCTTGAGGTAACTGACATGGTTAGGCTCCCTGATGACGAGACCTGTCGGTTACCTCTGTTGTTTTATGGTTCAGTTCCGGCACTTATACAGAATCTTGCCGTTGGTGCGTGGATGCCCAGAGTGCTTGATTTCTGTTTGTTTTTTGTCTATTTTAGTATTTATTTTTATCTATCTATGTTGGATTATTTATTTCTAAATAAATGTCATTTTATGTTGTTAAATAATAAAAATTCTGGGGAAATAATTTTCAAACCATATTGAAATATGAATAGGGATATTTGTACACTACCATAAAAAATACTAAAGGACATCGCATAACTTCCCATATTCCGCTTCAGCACTGTTTGAAAAATCATTTCTAGAATCACTCTCGAATATGTGTAGCTTTTAAAATGCACACATTAGAAATTGAAGAAAATCAAACCTATGTTTGTCGAATTTAAAATAGGGGAAATCCGTGTATTATGGACCATCGTGTAATATGGACCATGTGGAAATTTATCTCTTCACCACTAGATAGCAGAACCATCCCATTGCCTTTAGTGAATATTAGTGTTATGCAAAGCATGAGGTGACTTGTACATGTGTGCCTTCATTTGGGTGATTATGAAATCGTGTTTTTGGTTTATATAATCATTGATGTAGCAGGTAAGTTAAAATGAAAGAATTACTTTCTGCTCTTAGGTAATTTTAATATAATTTTCACGTTAATAGTAGCAAATGTACTTTTTTTCTTAACAATCCATACATGCATTTTATGCGCACCATTTTGCATAGCGATATGTGATTGGAAACAACGTTGCTCCGTCCATTCGTGTAATATGAACCATGCGCTGTTGTGTAGTATGGACCACGGTCCATATTAAACGTTGTAGACACGTTGGATGGATAACATCTGTAGAGAAGGGAAAGAACTCCTCCAGGAACTCTTTTTAAATACCAGGAAAAAGTTTGGATGACGATCGAGCTCTCCAGTGAATGGATGAAACATTTCATGAGTTTCGCTGAACTTGACAAGAATAGGAAGATTTTGTTAATACTCGATGGACATGTGTCCCACACTCAAATTCTCGAGGCCATAGAATTGGCCAGAGAAGCAGGGGTGATCATACTA
Source organism: Dolomedes plantarius (assembly GCA_907164885.2). NCBI lineage: Eukaryota > Metazoa > Arthropoda > Arachnida > Araneae > Dolomedidae > Dolomedes > Dolomedes plantarius. The sequence goes on from OU015503.1 coordinate 74,365,201, forward strand.
TCACTTCCTTTGCATATTACCCATCGAATACAGTCTTTAGACCTCGCTTTCTTTCGTACATTAAGAGTCTACTATTCTCAAGAGATGGACAAGTGGATAAGGGAACATGCTGGACGGGCCGTTTCACAATTCCAACAGTGTGGACTGTTCGGGAAGGCTTATACACGGTCGGCATCTCTTGAAACCTCTGCCGATGGTTTCCGTGCAGGTGGCATTTGGCCTGTCAATCGCCATGTATTTCACGATTTCTACTGCGCTCCATCCGAAGTTTCTGATAAAGCCCCACCACGAGTCTTATCAGAAGACGAGACCAACGGCCATTTGCCAGAAAATGTAGTTCCCATCGACCGAACACTTGACCGTTTACAGTCCAGCAGAACACGTCTGTTTCCGAAGAGTCAAATTCAGTAGATGTAGTCCAGGAGAACATCCCGGTTCCCATTAGTCATAAAACTACATTTTGTAGTTTTTGGAGTGTAGTTTGTTCGCAGTGAAAGACATCAGTCCCTTTCCTCATTACGTACAAAGAAGCGTAAGACAGAGAAAGGGAAATACTTCAGAGGCCACTGTTCTGTCTTCATTCCGTTTCAAGAAGGCCGTTCCAGATAAACAATAAAAAGAAGCGACCAAAGCTGGACATCCAAAAAGAAAAGAGTAACAAAGAAATCACAAAAAGAGATGCTTGCTCAGAAGTAGACGACAGAGCAAAAACGCCCGGCAGCTCCAAGGGTCTCAGTAGGGACATTCCCAGGAAACTACTGCGGCCAGGAAACTACTGCGAATCAAGTTACTGAACCGTTTACTTTCTGCGGGGAGAGTACGGAGGAAGACTGGATCATATGCGGGAAATGCTGCTCATGGGTGCTTGAATATTGCTCCAACATAACCGACCCGATACACTATTATTGTGGTGATTGCTGTACTTCAAATGAATTTACTAAAAGCACAGTTTTGTGCGTCCGTCTTTCATTCTATATCATACTTTTTATTCTCGTGTCAGTGGTCCATATTACACATACGTTCGGTCCATATTACACGAACGTATGTGTAATATGGACCACTGACACGAAAATAAAAAAAAATATTTCCTGCAATTATTAATAGTTACTAGAGTACTTTACCAAGTTTAAACCATGCAGCTATCCAATTGCAATGAGCAGCCAACAAATTAAATCTTTTTTGAAAACTAATTCAAGTTTTACGAGCATTCTTGCTTAAGGGGTCCATATTACACGGATCTCCCCTAATGCTTGTTAAGCAGCATTTCGATAAGAACACCTTTGCGGGAAAAGGATTGCAAAAAAGTTTATTTTGTCCGAGTTCAAGGAAAACAAATCATAATTACCATACATCACCTCAGTCCAACTCAAAATAAAGGATTAGTTATTTTAAGTGAAATTGTAGAAAATTACTTAGGATAAAAGTAATGTATGTCAGTCGAAGAGATATTTCTTTCCTGTTCTAGTGCCTTACAATTGATACAATAATTAGATCACTTGCCCCATGATATTTCATCCAACTGTTTTACACTAATAAACCTAACGATATATAACGGACGTAATGAAGTAAAAAAATGGTGAATTTCAAATAAAATTATAAAGTTTACTTTCTAAACTTTAATTCTTTTAATGGCTCCAGTGGAGTGCCCGGCCCATGTACTGCAGTTACCACTACAGTACTCTTCCTGAAGTAGCAGTGGCACTTCAAGGGAAGGGCCTTGCATGCCATGAGCTTATTTAGCTTGATGTTGTAGAAAAAACGTGCAAAATATACGTCATATTTTCAGCCGTGTTAAAAACTGGTGAATTTCCATTAAAATTATAAAGTTTACTTTCTAAACTTTTATTCTTTTAATGGCTACAGTGGAGAGCCCGGCCCATGTACTGTTGATACCACTACTCTTCCTGAAGCAGCTAGTGGCACTTCAAGGGAAGGGTCTTCCATGCCATAAGCATATTTACGCTTAATGTTGTAGAAAAAACGTGCAAAATATAAGTCAAATTTTCAGCCGTGTCTCATGGTTATCCAATGTTCGCGCTAACAAAACTTCACGAACATCACAATGGTAACCTGTTAACGCTGAAGACCAAAATAAGAGTAAAAATTCATCATCTCGAAAAATTTGATCCTCCCCAGCTTATATTTAAATATTTATTGAAAATTATTTCAAGGTATAGAAAGAATCTTAAAAGTTTGAAATTAAAAAAAAAACTCTAAACGCTATAAGGTTTATACCCCAAATCACAATACAGTTTAACTAGACTCACACTAGAAAATATTTATAGTTGTTATTAGTCACGTGCATATGAAACTGCTCAAAGCTAGCACGTACGTCTTAGATATATCTGGAAGTAGAGTTATCTGGAATCCATAAACTGTCTAAATAAATACATGCTCATTTTTAATTATATAAATTTCAAAGCTTAAATTTTTGTTCCCTTTGATTTTATATCTCTGGACACTAAGACCACACTATATAATGTGCTTCAAAGTTTTAATTATCGTGACAATTTCAAAAACTGTCCTTATACGATAAGATAAATGTTTTTGTTTTCTTTTTTAGAATGAAAATAAATTGATTAAAAATATATATTCATAAATTTGAAAAAAGAAATAAAATTTAGAATAAATGTCATTTTATGCTGTAACATTATATTATTTCTCTGGTAATAATTTTCAATGCTTAAAGAAATTTGAATTTCAATATTTGTACACTACCATAAAAATAATAAAGAGATATTGTATAACTTCCCGTATTCAGTTTCAGCGTTGATGTTTGAATTGTAGGAATCGTACGGTCTATCACGTACATATGTACTTCTTAAAATGTACACATTAGTATCTGAGAAATGGAAGGAAAAGAAGGATATGTTTGCCGAAAATGTTCTACTGCGTGTAAGCACTGTTCCCTTAAACCCTTGAAGAGCGCCGTTTGCATAGTGCAAACGCCGATATTTAGTGTTTTTTCGCTTGCATTCAATGCATTCCAGTTAAATGATCAGAAAAAGGGATAGTACAGCCATCTGTTATCAGTTTAAAGAAGTAAAAACATTTTGAAAGCTTTAATTGAAAAAAATTTCAAGATTCTGTAGGTTAAAAAAATCTGCACCCTGCAAACGACGGATGTTGAAAGGGTTAACATCACTTTTACAGGGTGACAAATGCTGTCGAGTTTTCTTTGTAACGGTACAAGGGAAACGTATCAGGAAATGCAGTGTATCATCTCAGTTCTACCGAAAATAAAGGGTTGGTATTTTAAGTGAAATTGTGTTTTTCGATTAAAAGTAGCGTGACTTAGTATCAGTTGAAAAGATATTTCACTCCTGCTCTAGTGCCCTGCAATTGATACAACTAGTAGAATATCACTTGCCTCCTTCATAATTTATTCAACTTTTTTTAATATTTCTTACCGTTTATTCGCAGTGCTTCTTTGAAAATTATCAATATCTTTATATAAAAACTTATAATTCCAATATTGTATAGGTGATAGATAAAGAATTCTCAAAAGTTGAGCAACAATATTTTTGACAGTAAATTTAATTATTATAAACAGTTAATCTTTTAACTTTTGGAAACAAGTAGTGGGTGGCCATACGCGGTGAATATGGAGGGTGGTGAACAATTTCGTAGCGTATTTCTAACATTTTTACCAATGCAATCGCAGGATAATAAATGTTATCATGAACGAAAAGAACCTGAATTTTTTTCACTAGATGTGGCCTTTTTCTGTTACGTTTACCTATTACATGGTAAGGAAAAGAGACCAGGTACTCTCCGATGATAATTTTGCCTTTTTGAAAATATAGAATAAAGATTATAATTTATTTTGATATTCATGTCATGTATTGATGCAAAATATATTTTCATTTTTTTTAAAAGGAGATTAAATTAATGATTTCTTCCGAGTATTAGGAAAATGAAAAATATTTAAACTCTCAGATTTTAAACATCATAATAATTAATTGGGTAAAACTCATAAAATCTTACGAATTCTTCCTTATTTTTTATTCCTTTGCTTTTATCAAATATAATTCGATAATGTGATACCAAAGGCCATAGTATATCTATGAATCTTAAAAATGTATTCTTTAATCCTAGTTAATTTTACGAGTACTATGTATACACAAATTTTCATCCCAAATGTTATTACTCCTGAAATGCAGAGAATTTTTAAAAAAATACTTAATTTTTTATCTGTAACTTTATTTTCAGTGATTAATGATGTATACAAGTGCGTTTACAATGATCTTGTTGTTATTACAAAAAATATCAAAAAAAAATTTAGATCTATAATCCCCAATCAACACACCTATAGTCATACATATCTAAATAATATTGTATCCAGTTAATTTGAATTAACTTCCTTAGCTTCTTTTATTTACAACTGGAAAATTAAATTAATGGTAAAATTATTTGTCCTTAAGTAGTTTATGGAAATATATGACAATTTATACTTCCATGCTAGCCCCCAGGTAGCTCAACGGCAGCGCATCGGCTTTCTTCTCTGAGCATACTCGATTCGAATTCCGACAAGCACAGCTAAATACCTTCGTGTCTACGTCCGATATAAACCAGTTAAATCCGTAGACCGGAAAGTATTTCTATGAGGCCAGTAAGAGTGATAGAAGGTACGTGTTGTGTATCGCTTTATAAATTAAATAATATAAATTAAATATACTGAGAAGTAAATAAGTTTTTAATTTTCTCCACCTATTGTTTAACATTGATGAGTGTCATTAGGTTAATTTTCGCGCGGATTAATTGTAGTGGCATTCCTGAAAGTTGAGCAAATGATAAATCATGTTTCATGTATTTATAAATGCAACATGCAGGTATTTAATTTATTTTAGTGTTTGATTGACTGACAATTTTGAATTTATTTTAATTCTTTTTCATGTGGATTGACTGACTCAAGGTAATGTTTTTTTTAAATTAAGCTTTGATTAGTCTTTTATTTATTTACCCCCTTTTAATTTTAAAGTTTTTATACGCTTAATTTTTTTCTTTTTTTATATATATATTTTAAATTATCGCGTATTGGTTTGAAACACAGAAGTGCTTCACGAGAATCTTAAAGAAATGGCGATACAGTTTATTCAGTTGCATTAAAAAAAAGAGACGATTTTACCCACTTTTTGCAAAGGAATATACTGATAAGAGAACCCCTGGGACTCCCCCCGTATGCTTGATACCCGGATGCGAGAGGGTCAGAAGCTCTGGACATGCGTGCTGCCAATAACAGCACAGATGATGTAATTGAAAGGGGCCTCGTGGAATGGACTAAAAAATATTATAAAAAGGCTGCACACATAAAATAAGAGGACCTTTCTGGCTGACTCGCTGACTCGCTAACTTTTTCTCTGATCCATGCTGCCTGTTTCGGAGCCTACTGGAAACGTGGTAGAATGCCATGACGAAGAATTTTTGAACAAAGAACCTGGAGCTGATGTAGTGACTCTCCCGATGTACGAAGACGATTGAGCATGGAAGTGGTCTCGAGGCTTTTAAGCTATCCGATAAGATAAGTTAATTTTTAGCCATGGCATAATTGAATTTAATATTTTTTTTCTTGTCAGTCAATCTCATTTTCTTTATTGTGGCCATTTTTTTTCTTAATGATGTTCAAGTGAAAACTCTTAATAATTTTAATACCAGGGAAATTATTAGTTAATATTATGTTTACAAGTAGAACGAGTGATATTATTAATATGTATGTATATGTTGAATGTATAAAGAAGTTAAGGCTATGAGATAAAATTTCTGTAAATTCAATTGTATAACGTAGGGTGATTAGATTTTATTAACTGGTGTTAAAAGAAATGAATAACATTTTTAGTTTGTTCCCTCAGTAAAAATTGTGTCTGTCAATTTTTGAGAGTAATCATTTGCGAATTTCTTTTAGCCACAGAATCTAGGTTATTGATTTAGATAGGAGATTTAATTCACAACGCAATACTAACTACTATACGTTTAAATATAAGTAATAAGTTAAAATAATTAATACTCTTTGATTTATATAATTAAATAAGTAACAAAAAGATTAGATACAACAGTACGATACACCAGATGTCGCCCCTAGGGTTGCTCGGTCAAAATACAGTTGCTACCAAGGGAACAGTATTGCCTCACCTGTAAGGTGTTCCCAGGTAAAATGGAGTAAACAATTTCTGCGGATATATGTGAATGTCTCACGTGAAGTGCCACCGCAAACAAATTCTATATTTCTCTAATATAAATAATAAAAAAATGTACTCTAAAAATGGATAAAATGATAATTTTAAGCTGAGTCATTTTTTACTATTACTTTCTATACTTTATATTATGTTTATTTAAATATCTGCTAACTTTTAATATTATTTATTTTAAAGCTGAATTTTATTTCTCTTCGGACTTAAATCTCATAGCACTACGATCACGCTACAGAACGTGCTTCAATGTTTTAATTATCGTAAGAATTTCAAAAACTGGCTTTGCATGATAAGAGAAAAGTATTTTTTCCTCTTTTGAAAATAAATTCATTAAAAATATAAATTTATAAATTTCTTATACTAAATCCATTTATAAAGAAATGTCATTTTATTTTGTTAAATTATAAAAATTCTTTGGCAATAATTTTCAAACCATACTGAAATATGAATTTGGACATTTGTACACTACCATAAAAATACTAAAGAGACATCGCATAACTTCCCATATTCCGCTTCAGCACTGTTTTATGAATAAGTCCCATAATCACTCTCGAATATGTGTAGCTTTTAAAATCTACACATCGGAAACAGAAGAAAATAAGCTTATGTTTGTACTGCTTGTAAAAAGCATTTCCCTAACACCACCTTTACGGTGAAACAATTGTAAAAGAGTTTATTTTGTCCGGGTTCGAGAAGAACAAATCATAATTACCATACATCACCTCATTCTAACTCAAAATAAAGGATTAGTTATTTTAAATGGAATTGTAGAAAATTATTTAGGATAAAAGTAATGTATGTCAGTCGAAGAGATATTTCATTCCTGTTCTTGTGCCTCACAATTGATACAATAAAGTCAAAAACTGATGAATTACCATTAAAATGATAAAGTTTACTTTCTAAGCTTTTATTCTTTTAATGGCTCCAGTGTAGAGCCCGGCCCATGTACTGTAGTTACCACTACAGTACTCTTCCTGAAGTAGCAGTGGCACTTCAAGGGAAGGGGCCTCAAAACCATGAGCTTACTTACGCTTGATGTTGTAGAAAAAACGTGCAAAATAATCGTCAAATTTTCAGCTGTGTTACATCGCTATCCAATGTCGTTGAACAAAATTTCGCGAACATCACAATAGTAACCCTTTAAAGCTGAAGACAAACGAAAAAGAGTAAAAATAAATCATTTCGAAAAATATGATCCTCCCCAACTTATATTTGAATATTTATTGAAAATGATTTCGGGATATAGAAAGAAGCTTAAAAGTTTGAAATTAAAAAATAAAAACTCTAAACGCTACAAGGTTTACACACTAAATCACAGTACAGCTTAACTAGGCCCACACTAGAAAATATTTAATGTTCTTATTAGTCACGTGCATGTGAAACTGCCGTAATCTAGCACATACCACCTAGATATATCTGGAAGAAGAATTTCTGGAATCCATAAACTGTTTAAATAAATACATGCCAGTTTTTAATTATATAAATTTTAGAGCTCAAATTTTTGTTCCCTTTGATTTTAAATCTCTGGACACAAAGACCACGCCATAGAATTTGCTTCAAAATTTTAATTATAGGGACAATTTCAAAAACTGTCCGTAGACGATAAGTTAGATGCTTTTGTTTTCTTTTTTCAATGAAAATAAATTCATTAAAATTATATATTCATAAATTTGAGAAAAGAAATCAAATTTAGAATAAATGTCCTTTTATGCTGTCAAATTATACTACTTCCCTGGTAATAATTTTCAATGCTTAAAGGAATTTGAATTTCGATATTTGTACACTACCGTAAATATAATAAAGAGATATTGTATAACTTCCGTATTCTGCTTCAGCGCTACTATGTGCAACGTCAAAAACGTACATTTTATCACGTACGTGTGTACATCTTAAAATGTGCACTTTAGTATCTGAGAAATGGGATTAAAAGAAGGATAAGTTTGCCGAAAATAAGCTATTGCATGTAAGCACTGTTCCCTTAACATCGCCTTTATAGGGTAACATTTGCTGTTGAGTTTTCTTTGTAAGGATACAAGGAAAACGCATCAGAAAATGCGGTGCATCATCTCAGTTCTACCCAAAATAAAGGGTTGGTATTTTACGTGAAATTGTAGAATATAATTTCGACTAAAAGTATCGTGAGTTAGTATCAATATTTAATGTTACTAGTCACGTGCATGTGAAACTGCTCTAAGCTAGCACGTACGTCCTAGAGATATCTGGATGTAGACTTATCTGGAATCCATAAACAATTTAAATAAATTCATGCCAATTTTTAACATTATAAATTCTAGAGTTCAAATTTTTGTTCCCTTTGATTTTAAATATCTGAACACTCTAAGATTACGCTATAGAATGTGCTTCAAACTTTTAACTTCAATTTCAAAAACTGGCATTAAGAGATAAGATAAAGGATTTTTTTCGTTTTTTTTAATGGAAATAAATGTATTAAAAATAAAAATTCATAAATTTTAGAAAAGAAATTCAATTTTGAATAAATGTCATTTTATATTGTTAAATTATACTACTTCTCTGGTAGTAATTTTCAAAGATTAAAGAAATTTGAATTTGGATATTTGTACACTTCCATAAAAATAATAAAGGGATAAAGTATAATGTCCCATACTCAGCTTCAGCACTACTGTCACGTGTACTATTAAGTATGACATAACACGTACATGTGTATCTTTTAAAATGTACACATTTGTATTTGAGAAATGGAAGGAAATATTCTGCTACATGTAAGCAGTATTTCACTAACATCGCCTGTACGTGGAAGCGATTGCTGTCGAGTTTTCTCTGTGAGGGTACAAGGGAAACGCATCAGGAAATGCGGCGCATATTTCAGTTCTACCAAAAAGATAGTGTTAGTATTTTAATAGAAATTGTAGAATATTTTTTCAGTTAAAAGTAGCGTGAGTTAGTATTAGGCGAAAAAATATTTCACTCCTGTTCTAGTGGCCTGCAATTGATATAATTAGCAGAAGATCACTTGCCCCCTTCAGAATTTATCCAACTTTATATAACATTTCTTACCATTTATTCGCAGTACTTATTTGTAAAGCATCAATATCTTTATATAAAATCTTGTAACTCTAATATCGTATAGGTGATAGATAAAGAATTCTCACAATGGATTCTCAAAATTTTTCACAATGGATTTAATTATTATAAACAGTCAATCTTTTCACATTTGGTAACAAGTAGTGTGTGGCCATATGCAGAGAATATGGAGGGTGGTGAACAATTTCGTAACGCAATTCTAACTCTTTTGCCAATGAAATCGTAGGATAATTAAAATTATCATGAACGAAAATACCTGAATGCTTTTCACTAGATGTGGCCTTTTTCTGTTACGTTTACTCATTACATTGTAACGAAAAGAGGCCAGGTACACTCCGATGATAATTATGCCTATTCATAATAGTCAATAAATATTATAATTAATTTTGATGCTCATGTATTGATGCATACTGCAATTTAAAGTTTTAAAAAGTGATTTTGTTAATGATTTCTTTCGGGTATCCGGAAAATGAAAAATTTTTAAACTCTCAGATTTGAAACATCATAATAATTGGTTGGGTAAATCCCATAAAATTTTAAGAATTCTAATGGGTTTTTAATTCAGTGGTCTATATCAAATAAAATTTGACAGTGTGAAACAAAAATCCAGACTCTTTGTATGAATCTGAAAAATGTTTTTTTTATACTCTTTATTAATTTTACGAGCATTATGGATACACAAATTTTCATCGCAAGTGTTGTTTCTTCTAAAATTGAGAGAAATTTCTAACAAATGTTTCTTAATTTGCTATCTGTAATTTTATTTTCAATTATTAATGAATTATATAGCTGCATTAACTATAACCTTGTTAGTTTTACAAGAAATATCTGAAAAATGAGTGCCATAATCCCCAATTATCACAGCTATAGTCATATGTATTTAAGTACACTGCTGGCCACCCAAATTGAAACACCAAGAAATACAAGAGATATCACAACAAAATTTATTTTGTAGATAACATGTTGACTAAGTATCAAATGATTAAATTTATAGACTTCTGTGAAGTGTGGTTCCTGCCAAAATCAGTAGCCAGAGTAGCCGCCATTGTTGGAGATCACCGATGCCGCACGCCTCGGCATTGATTCAAAGAGACTTTGGATGAGTTCCTAGGGTACAGCAGACCAAGCAGCTTCCACACGTTGCCAAAGTTGATCTGCTGTGGCAGCTGGGGATGGAATCTGGGTCAATCGTAGAGCAACCATGGACCCCATGTTTTCTATCGGCGAAAGATCCGGAGAGCGAGGCGGCCAGGGAAGCAATTCAATCTGGCGATTGACGAAGAACCGTTGGACAATGCGTGCCACGTGTGATCGCGCATTACCCTGTTGAAATATGGCTGTGGGTAAGCCCTGAAGGTAAGGAAGGACAACTGGCTCCAACACCTCGGAGATGTAGCGCTGGCTGTTTAAAGTACCGGCAATGCGTACTAGAGGTGTGCGAGAGTGATATCCAATACCGCCCCATACCATAATACCCGGTGCAGGACCAGTGTGGCGGTGCATAACGCAGCTGTTCAGCATCCTCTCTTCACGGTGTCTCCAGACTCGAATGCGACCATCGTGGTGTTCCAGACAGAAGTGTGACTCGTCAGTAAAGACAATTTCATTCCATTTTGCCTTCCACACCCTTCTGTCGTCGCAGCATTGGCGGCGGAGACGTCTGTGGTTCTGCGTCAAGGGTAGACAGAGCAATGGACGTCTTGCGGACAGACCACTCTGCTGCAAACGGCGTCGAATGGTACGCGCAGACACTGGATGATGCGTTACAGACTGCACGTGCTGTGCTATGGTTCGTGAGTTGACTGAGCGATCCGGCACTGCCATGCGCACAATTTGCCTGTCATCACTTGAAGTAGTGCGCTGAGGTGGATGCGATCGAACACGCCGGGCCGTCGTACCCTCCTGCATCCAACGATCACATATCCGCATTACAGTTGTTTGGTTTCGTCCAACACGACTACCGATTTCCCTGAAAGATAATCCACAATCTTGGTAGGCCACTATCCTTACTCTGTCGAACTCGGATACTTGATCAAAAGATGATCGCTGTTTTCGACGGGGCATAATTGATCGTTTTTTTGAAAAACACCACAAAAAAACACAATTGCTGAACTTGAAATCGTCTAAATCTCCAAGCCTTAAATAGCGCTTTGAAGTGGCGCCACAGGCGCGCGTGATGTGCGTCTGCGCTGAAATGCTAATCATTTGTATATCTCACCTCCGCTAATGCATGTTGTAAATTTCATGTTATTTGCATGTTTCCTTCAGGGTGTTGCATTTATAGAGGCTAGCAGTGTACTATTGTAACCAGTTTATTTGAATTAGTTTCCTTAGCTTCTTTTATTTCCAACTGTAAAATTAAATTAATGGAAAAGTTATTTGTCCTTAAATAGTTTATGGAAATATGTGACAATTTATAATTCCATGCTAGCTCCGAGGTAGCCCAATTGTAGCGCATCGGCTCTCTTCACTGAGGGTACTCGATTCGAATTCCAACAAGCACAGTTAAATACCTTCGTTTCTACGTCCGATATAGACCAGTTAAATCCGTAGACCGGAAAGTATTTCTATGAGGATAGTGAAAGTGAGAGAAGGTACGTTACCCCCAGATGTCGCCTCTTGGGTTGCTCAGTCAAAATACAGTTGCTACCAAGGGAACAGTATTGCCTCACCTGTAAGGTGTTCCCAGATAAAATAAAGTAAACAATTTCTGCGGATATATGTGAATATCTCATGTGAAGTGCCACCGCAAAAAAATTCTATATTTGTCTAATATAAATAATAAAAAAATGTACTCTAAAAATGGCTAAAAGGAGTATTTTAAGCTGAGTAATTTTTTACTACTACTTTCTATATTTCATATTATGTGTATTTAAATATGTGCTGTCGTATATAATACACTGGTGTAAGAAATTAAGATAATTTGCAGACCTGGTCGATTATCTCGAGAACTACTGTTCCGATTTTAATGAAATTTGATATGTACATACATTTATACAATACAAAACAAATAACTATTCAATAATTATAATACACACGCATGATCGTGCGTAACACTCGTTGGAGTCGGAAGGTATGAAACAGCGGTTGCAGAATAAACAAAAAAATGGGTTAATAGATGGGTTATTAGGGGGTATGGTCCCCTCTTACAGATATACAGGTCTCGCAGCGTGATTTCATACTTGAAGGCAGTTTATCATTTCCTGTGGCAATTGGTCCCACTCGTTCGGCAACGCTGTTTTCATTCCCTGGATGGTTCTCAGAGGGGAGTTGCGAGTAGCAATTGCCCTCTCCAGAGCGTCCCAGATATACTCTGTAGGGTTAAGGTCTGGAGATCTTGCTGGCCAATCCATCCGGAGAATATCCTCACTCTCGACCAAAAGACCATAGAAATTCGTCGACCAGAATAGCTCTATATGGCCTCGCGTTATCGTCTATTAAAATGAACTCAGGGCCAACTGCACCCCTGAAAAGGCGAACATAGGGCTCCAAGACCTCATCTCTATACCTCACACCGGTCACAGTGCCTCTTTCAAAGACATGGAGAGGTGTGCGGCCATCCAACATGATGCCTGCCCAGACCATTAAACATCCTCCGCCATAATTGTTGATTTCGCGGACCTTGGAGGGTAGGTAGCGGGTCTCTAGTTCTCTTCATATGAACGTACGGCGAGAATCGGTGTTTAGGCTGAACCGGGACTCATCGGTGAAGAGAACTGTAGCCCATTGATCCATACTCGAATCTCTATGCTCTCTGTACCATTATAAACGGATTATCCTGTTCGTAGAAGTGAGTGGGTCGCAAACAGAAGATCTTCTTGCAATTAACCCTCTCATGAAGTCTTTTGGAAACAGTCACTTGATACACGGGTTCCTGTGGCTGCATACAAGTCACGAGAGAGCTGAGAAGCTGTAGCACTCCTGTTACGCCTCGTTATAATCGACAAATGGCGATCTTCTCTGACCGTCGTGGGTCTTGGACGACCTTGCCCAGGCTTTTTCTCGATGAATCCGGTATCCTGGAACTGTTTCCATAAGTTACACACAACGCTGGGCGTTAAATTGAACTCTACAAATTTGGTCTTGAGATTGGCCTGCTTCTAGCCTACCCACAATTCGCCACCTCATTCCATCATCTAAACGTTGGTGGTTACTCATTTTTACTGTTAAAATTTGAAATTAATCGATTGCTGCAAAATAACACCAAGAAATTTGCCAAGGTGTGCTAGCGAACGAAATGCGTGTTAACTTACACGCGCTTATAAAACTTGTTTCTCTACTGGCTCCTCCAACACACACGTGTACTCTTACGTATTGGACGTACAAGATTTACATTTTTGTCTAAAAGCAGTGGTTTTACTTTCAGTTCAGTTCTTTTCATGAAATTCGAAAAAATATGCAAATTCTCTTATTTCACCAGTGTATATTGGGTGGAAGGCAGGCATCTGTCGTAGGTATTAAGTTCTATTATACTGAATAGTTTCTATTTAAACAGTTCTATAGAGATTTTTTAGTTCAATGGTTTAATGAAGCAAGGAATTACTTTGATAAGCGTGGATGTGGAACCGGCACCAATCTGTAAGGATGTAATGCTAAGGTGAGTAGTGGAACCATCAATTATGTTGTAGCAATTAGAAGAGGGACGAGCACCAATCTGTAACGTTGATTCAGGATCAATATACACTGCTGAGGAATTAGTCTATGATGTAGAATAATAGTCAGTTGTTGGTACCAGTCTCTACGGAAATCTGACAAGAAGTATATCAGTCCATGACGTAGAATCTCGAAGAATTATCTCAGTTTGGCCGAACTAGTATAGCGTAGAATAAAACAAGCGTTGTCCCAATACCGCAGGAATCTTCACCGCAACGTCGTCTAGGTGAGCGTTCAAGTAATTACTTGGGAGATAGACTAAAGTAAGTTGCAAGTCTCTGGTTACGATTAAAAATATTTATTCTTCGTGAAACATTGAGCAAGTCCTTGACTAATATACAACATATTCTTAAGTTAAAAATGAGCTCGGATTAACATGAGCTTGATAAATCAAAAATGACCGTTCTGGTCTAAGTCAAAAACTTAAGTCGCTAAGACAGCATGATAAAAAAATATAGCCCCCCCCCCCGATACAGTCATGGCCAGGGCCAAGAACTGATGGGGGTGCTTAAACGCTCAAATATAAGAGAAAACATTTCTCTGCAAAAAATGGCTCGCTCTCATATCTTAATTTCAACACTAGACAGAAGAGCACAGGAGAAGAGTAAGGGTTGCAATAGTTTAAAATTATCGCCAAGCGAAAATGCTTAGAAATAGAGGCCGAGAGGGACCGTACTTAGAACGGCGTCAGACGAAGGGCGCGTCGAGCAAAAAGCCGGTTAGATTAATAAGGCAATTCCCCTCCAAAAATGACGTTAAGCTTCCACCAAGCAGGCGAAGAAGCGACGCGCAAATAGCTTATTGGTCTAGCTGAGGCTGACGTAGAAATGCGCCAACATTCAATTGGACGTAGCTTGGACCATAGCGAAGGAAAGATTTTCCCACGCGGCGGATTTCAAATGCATGGCGAAAGCTGTTAACGGGGAATATGGTGACAATCAGTCTACATTTATTGTTAGTGCCAGTAATTTACGGGGCAATTAAAGTACCCTCAAAGAAGAGCAATTCCAGGGATGATCTATCCGGTCCTTTTTAAAAGGGCGGCCATACAAAAAAAATCCAATTTTACTGACAACGGGGTTGCGTTTCCCAAGAAACGTAACTAATTTTAATAGGCTTTTTCTCAGGCACAAGAGAAAACAGGTGGCGATTTTAAAGATGTTTTTCCTAGAACACCAAAATGGCGCAGGGTTAACATTGAGACCTCCCACGTATTGGGGAACAAGTAAAAATTAAACTGTTCTATTTTACAAGCTAAACTTGCTAATAGCTCAAGCACTCAAGTTACATTTAGAAAAACTAGGGATTAAGATATTTCTTAATTCATTTAATACTGGCCCTTAACGTTAATATTTAAACACATAGACTATAACAATAATCCTCGTTATATGTTCTAACTTTTAATATTATTTATTTTAAATCTGTATTTTATTTCCCTTCGGACATAAATCTCCTAGTACTAAGATATAGAATATGTTCACGCTATAGAATATGTTTCAATGTTTTAATTATCGTAAGAATTTCCAAAACTGGATTTGCACGATAAGACAAATGCATTTTTTTCTCTTTTGATACAAAATAAATTCATTGAAAATGTAAATTTATAAATTTCGTATACTAAATCCATTTCTAAATTAATGTCATTTTATGTTGTTAAATAATAAAAATTATGTTGTAATAATTTTCAAACCATATTGAAATAGGAATGGGGATATTTGTACACTACCATAAAAATTACTAAAGAGGCATCGCATAACTTCCCATATTCCGCTACAGCACTGTTTGATAAATAAATTCCAGAATCACTCTCGAATATGTGTAGCTTTTAAAATGCACACATTAGAAATGGAAGAAAATGAAACCTATGTTTGACGAATTTAATATACAGCTTGTCGAGCAGCATTTCCCTAAGACCACCTTTGCGGGAAAAGAATTGCGAAATAGTTTATTTTGTCCGGGTTCAAGGATAACAAATCATAATTACCATGCATCACCTCAGTCCAACTCATAGTAAAGGATTACTTATTTTAAGTGAAATTACTTAGGAGTTTACTTAGGAGTGGAATTACTTAGGTGTTATTTTAAGTAGAAAATTACTTAGGATAAAAGTAATGTATGTCAGTGGAAGAGATATTTCTTTCCTGTTCTAGTGTCTCACAATTGATACAATAAATAGATCACTTGCCCCATGATATTTCATCCACTTTTTTTACGCTAATAATGGTGAATTACAATTAAAATTATAAAGTTTACTTTCTAAACTTTTATTCTTTTAATTGCTCCAGTGGAGAGCCCGGTCCATGTACTGCAGTTACCACTACAGTACTCTTCCTGAAGTAGCAGTGGCACTTCAAAGGAAGGGCCTGCCATGCCATGAGCTTACTTACGCTTGATGTTGTAGAAAAAACGTGCAAAATATACGTAAAATTTTCAGCCGTGTTCCCCCGCTATCCAATGTAGTAGAAAAAAAATTCGCGAACATCAGAATGGTAACCTTTTAATGCTGAAGACAAACAGAAAATAGTAAAGATTCATCATCTCGAAAAATCTGATCCTCCCCAACTTATATTTGAATATTTATTGAATATGATTTAAGGATATAGAAAGAAGCTGAATTGTTTGAAATTAAAAAAAGAAACTCTAAACGCTCTATGGTTTACACCCTAAAGCACAATACGGCTTAACTAGGCCCACACTAGAGAATATTTAATGTTCTTATTAGTCACGTGCATGTGAAACTGTTATTAGCTAGTACGTCCTAGATATGTCTGAATATAGAGTTATGTGGAATCCATAAACTATTTAAATAAATATATGCCAATTTTTAATTATATAAATTTTAGAGCTCAAATTTTTGTTCCCCTTGATTTTATATATCTGGATACTAAGACCACGGTATAAAATGCGCTTCAAAGTTTTAATTATCGTGACAATTTCAAAAACTGTCTTTAGACGATAAGATAAATGTTTTTGTTTTCTTTTTTTTTGAATACTAATAAATTTATTAAAAATATGTATTCATAAATTTGAGAAAAGAAATCAAATTTAGAATAAATGTCATTTTATGCTGTCAAATTATACTACTTCTCTGGTAATAATTTTCAATGCTTAAAGAAATTTGAATTTCTATATTTGTACACTACCATAAAAATAATAAAGAGATATTGTATAACTTCCCGTATTCAGATTCAGCGATGCTGTTTCCTTAAACCTTCTCTTATTAATTCCATTCATCCTTGCATCGTATGTAGACCCTCTTTTCTACTGCCTCGCAAGATGCCTACTCACTTTTTCTTATAATGAGAACTCACGGATTAGCAGCGGCCCAATCATTTTACTCCTCTCCTATACTCTGTTTCATTGGTCCCCCTCTGCTTATTATCTGAAAGTCTGCAATTGAGGGCGTGGCCCAGGAATTGCAGTTGCGACCCATTGCCTATAGTCAGAGATGCTGTTTGTGGGATTGTTAAAGTATGATTTATCAAGTATATGTGTACCTCTTAAAATGTACACATTAGTATTTGAGAAAAGGAAAGAAATGAAGGATATGTCTGCCGAAAATATTCTACTGCGTGTAAGCACTGTTCCCTTAACATCGTCTTTACAGGGTAACAATTGCTATCTAGTTTTCTTTGTGAGGGTACGGGAAAAACGCATCCGGAAATGCGGTGTATCATCTTAGTCCTACATAAAATAAAGAGTTAGCATTTTAAGTGAAATTGTAGAATAATTTTTAGGTTAAAAGTAACGCCAGTCAGTATCAGTCGAAAATATATTTCACTCCTCTTCTAGTGTCCTGCAATTGATACAATTAGCAGAAGATCACTTGCCCCAATCATATTTAATCCAACTATTTTAATATTTCTCAATAGATTGCAGCAGCTTCGAAGTGGTTCAGCGATATTTTTTGTTACAATTCAGATTTTTATCTCTGTAATTCTGAATTGTCAGTTATTTTCTGCGAAAATAAATTTCTTATGTTTTAACCAAAAAAAAAAAGATTTTAATAAGATTTTCTGATTTTGTGTTCGATTTTCGAAAGCCCATTTCCCACCAAGACAAGAAAAACCAGAAATTAACAGATCAATCACGCTTCAATCCTGCAATACCATTTAAGTTGTCATTTTATCAAATTATGCAAGTGGACATTTTTCACTGTCACTGTATTACAGTTCATTCATTTATCCTCCTTTCTTAGAGTATGTAGAGTGATTTTTATTGAACTGACACTACTCAGAGCCATCTGTAGCGCCATCAATCAACCGGAATTCCACCAAAATTGATAGAGGATCTGAGGACGACACTGGAGAGAGTTTCCGTGAAAGTAAAAAAAGTTCCAAAAGTCGCTGATAGGGGAAGATATATCGCTGATGTAGTCGGCGCATTCGAGAATTTCCACAAAACGCAAGTAAAACATCAAAATGCAAATTCATGACTACTTAGTCGACAGCAGTGTCAGTATTTTGGGCTATAAAGATCGGTGTGGAATCTGTTGCACCATCCTTTTACAGATGAATGGGTCTTCAGTCGCTTTTTTCCGCTTGCATGGCCACCTCGCTCCTCGGACATAAGTCATGTGACTTCTTTCTGCGGGGCTATTTAAAGTCCAAGGTGTATCTTGGTGAAATCTCTAACTTGGCGGCCCTAAAGGACAACATATCCCGGACTCTGATGAACGTTTCTAGTGACATGTTACGATCGGCCGTTGAGAACGTACTGTTCAGGATGCAATGTGTCGTCTACCAGGATAGTCACGTTGAAGGTGGGAGAAGTGAATTTGCTGCATAAAGCGGTGTTGCAGTAATTTTTTTTTGTTATTAATTTGTCTGATTATTACAACTTTTTCGGTATTCACCCCTTATCTTTATAGCCCGAAAAAGTGGCGCTGCTGTCGACTACGTAGTCGTGAATTTGCATTTTGATGTTTTACTTGCGTATTGTGCAAATTCTCGGATGCGTCGACTACAACAGTATCATATCTTCCCCTATCGGCAACTTTTGGAACTTTTTTTCTTTCACGGAAACCCTTTCCCATGTTGTCCTTAGTCCCTCTATCAATTTTGGAGGAATTCCGGTTGATAGATCGCTCTACAGATGGCTCTGAATAGTGTCCGTTTAATAAAAATCACCCTGTATTTTTCATACATGTCATAATACAGTAAGACAGGCATAAAGATGCTATATTGCATGCTTTTTATTAAGAGTCATTAACGGCAATGAAGACATTTTAGGCATTGATCTAGATAATTTGTCTTTCCTATTTAAAGCATAATTTAACTTTTAAATAGGAAATTCATCTCCATGTTAGTGCTGCGCAAACTTTTCTCGACCACGATTGATTGTTTTTCAATACAGAAACCCTCAACCCCCAATGAAAATTTTTTGGTAGAAACACAATTTTTTAAAAAAAAAGAAAATGTTATCAAAAATAAATAAAGATCAAACCAGGAAACTGTACATTTTGGGTATATATTTATTTGGTATACGAACAATAAAAAAATTCTTGCTAAGCATCTACACTGGTTTTTGGCAAAACTGTTACACACCTTATTTAACAATGCCATGTAATTTTTTAACATGTAAAAAAATAAAAATTTAAAAATATAATTTTAGAAAATTTAAAGCATTTTTTGGTAGAAACACAATTTTTTAAAATAAACAACAAAATGTTAGTAAAAAAAAATTAGATGGAAGTTTAAGAATTTAGTTCAAATTAGCATGTTTTATGAATATAAAACATACAAATTAATTGCATACATTGACCGTTGTATTTAATTTGAATATATTCTTCTACATTATTTTGTCTATAAAAATTTTAGTTACGATATTTTTATTAATATTTTTTTGGCCTTAATTGCATACATTGACCATTGTATTCATTAAATATATATATATATATATATATATATATATATATATATATATATATATATATATATATATATATATATATATATATATATTTGGCATTAATTTAATACATTGACCGTTGCATTGAATTTGAATGTACTCCGTAGCGAAGCACGGGTATTCAGCTTGTAGTAAATATAACTATGAATCGTTAAACGTATAAAGGTATTTAAATATTGACTCCGACCCTTGTGGTGCTATATAAACCGGAGCCGCACACTTCAGCCCGAAGCCTATATGGACCTGCACTGGAACTTCCATCCAGGGGGCATTAGAAACGACAACAACAACAACAGACATTTAAATATTGATTTACAATCCATTACAATGACATCTTCCCTTCTTAATTTCGATTTTAAGCTAAGGTAATGGCAGGATGAGAACAACCGAAAATGGTCAGCTATGGATGTCTCTTATAAACATTTCAAGTTTATAAAATTTTTGCTTCAATCTCTACTCGTACATTCAACTCACATTTGAATGGATTTTTCGATGTATAGCTCTGATCCAAGAAAATTTCGATAGAAAGCGACTTTGAAAAGACCTTTCGAAGAGAGTGAGGCTAAAAAAGAATGTGGTGTTGCAAAATTGCAATTCAATTTCCAGGCGACTATTTATGCGAAATGGTACTTATCGAATTATGAATTGTAATATTGGGATCGATGTCAGTAAAAGTATAAATGCATCAAGTTATGTACACTGCGTGTACAATCTGTTTGTACCTCAATATATCGCTTTATTTATATTTTATGTCATTTATGGTAAAAGAGAATTACTAACAATAATCTTAGACTTTACATAAAGCAGCAAAAGATTCTTGGAAGTAGTTTTGCAGGAAATTTAAACCCTGTACAAAACAAAGTGGAATTCGAACTTCAAGATCAGTTATAATTTGTAAGGTCATGTGGACATGTGGTAAATATGCTCCCAGGTTTTTAGAACACAGTAGTGATTTTATAATATTCGACACTACATTACATACCTCATTGGGCCCGCCCATCCAGTTGTTGCTGTGTCTAGATGCCACATAAATACCTGAATGAATATTTTCTCCATAATCTAAACGAATCATGCTACTGGATGACGCTGCCTACCCTGAAGGTGGCTAACAAACGTCAAAACAACAAGCTTTGTAGGTACGACAAACATAATCACATTCGCAGCTCCTTTCCAAGTACTCGACAAGGAACTTCCAAGTACTTGGCAAATTTTTTTATCCTTCGCGTTTGTTTCTTTGCGAGTAAGCTTTCCCCAGGGCTTCCTGATCGCTGTATTCCAAGCCATGTGCAAAGTGAACGACAGCGTAGAGGAAAATCAGGACGATACCTAAAATGCCCGAGCTGGCTCTCGGGCATTTTAGGCATCGTCCAAAACAAGCCACCAGATCTAAGGATCTGGTGGCTTGTTTCAGCTCTTGATACTCGTTAGTGCAAAAGAATATTAAAAAAGTAATTTAATTGATATTGCTTTTTGAGGTTTGGTCTCACCTAGAAAGTGAAAAGTTGAGGTATCAAGACTATTAAGTCATTTGGATGTGTGCTTTTACGTAATGCTATAGTTCCAAAAACTTTAAAAGCCTGTCAGCCTTCAATAAAAGAACTTTTTTCCTGTGAACTACTTGTTTTATATCAGCCCCGTTGGTGTTTAGAAAGAAATAAACGAAACACAACAACGTAATGTTTTCTTTTGTTGAAAATTTACGACATTTTTAATCCTAAACGGGTCGGGTGGTCGATTAATATCGATTTTTTTGGCTTACAATATACTATAGAGCCTTTGCAGTCAGTAGCAGAGACCAGATTTTTTACCATGCTTATTTTGCCTTGCGCAAAGGGAACGAGAAATCAGGACGATGTCTTACAACATATGAGCTGGCCATCTTCTTGCTCGTAACTTTTAATTGCTTCTCCTGTTCTTTATTCGATCCGTCTAAATATTTATTCCCCATGTTTTACCTTCACTTAACTATCTTTACTTAATATACTTTACTTAACTATCGAAGCTCTTTTGTTTTCCCCACTTTCTATTTCCCTTCCTACTTTCATTTTATACTTAACACTGAAGTTCTATGCATTGCTATATTATCCTACAGTGGAGGGCCCGGCCCATGTGCTGTAGTTCCCACTACACTTCCTGAAGTTAACTGAAGAGCTAGCCATCGATCTCTGCGGGACTGCCAGTTCTTGATACTCGTTAGTGCAATACAGACTAAAAAAGCAATTTTGCATAATATTGCTTGTTGAGGCTTTGTCTCACCTAGAAAGTAAAGAATAAAAGTTCAGGTATAGTAGTAAATTCAAGGCTTTTCGCATATTTGAATCTGTGCTGTCGTTTTATGCAATGGTTCCTAGATCTTTTAAAAACCCGAGACCTATCTATAAAATTAAAGATCTTGTCTAAACTCCGCCGTTGGTGTTTTAAAGGTAATTTTTGAAATACAACATTGTAAATAAAACACATTTTTTTCTTCTTAGCTTGAAACAAACTGTAATGTTCTTAGAATCAAAATTTGCATGTTTCTAGGATGATTACATTGCCATTTAAAACATTTTTATGCAGAGATGTCTTTGCTTACCCTGCTTTACTATTGTATTTTTTCCTTGTATTTTTTTTATCATTTCCACTATTGCACCTTTTCACACACACACACACACATATATATATATATATATATATATATGTGTGTGTGTGTGTGTGTGTGTGTGTAAAAGTAGCAAATGCGAAAAGTGAATAATATTAATTCACCCTTGACAAATCAATATAAAGTATACATTAATTACGGCGCTAGGCTGCACGTAAAAATTTTACCATATAAGAGGTAGTAAAACATAAAATAAAGGAAGCCTGAAGGTATTGATATAACTGCACAGAAAGCATGTGATGAACCAAAAAACTGGGTTAAAATATTATCGAGGAAATTACATATCAATAGAATGTAAATGAACATCAATATTAAGAAATACATGAGAATGGCAAGAGATAAGAGATTTCCACGTAATTTCCTCAATAATATTTTAACCCATTATTTTGGTTTGAATAACTGTGACTGTAACAGTGGAGTTACAAATGGACTTTGTGTATAGGAAGTGTTATATAAGGTGTTTCTTTGGCTTGTGTGTAGTGTGGTTTAGGCTTTGTATCCTTTGTAGTGTGTAGAGGTTGAAGCTGTATGTCTTACTTTTGCAATCTATTCCTTTATATATTGTTTATGTTCTTTTATAATATAGGTTTGTGGAATTGTAACGGGCCTTTGGGAGTGTTGCCTGGGCATAAAAACATGTTTTAACAAGAGAAGGAGGTCACAACTCCCCCCCCCCCCGCCCACTAGCTACAAGGCCTCCATTTCCTGTTAGTTTTATTTTATTCTTTCCGTACAGTTATAGTAATACCGTAATGCTCCCTTTAATTTCTGTTTTACTACCTCTTATATATATATATATATATATATATATATATATATATATAGCGTACATTTGCCATCACCAAAAGGTTGTAATTCCAAGAATTTTAAAAAAATGAACGTAAGATCAAAACTAAAATGTGTAATTGAAGATGCAACGGACAAGCTTTCAGAATATAACAAAAATCCCATAAGGGAAATTATCCTTACTTTAAACTAAACTTCCTGGAATATAAAAAAATAAACATGTTATTATAAAAACTAGTTTTCCTTCATCAGTTGACCACACAGATCTTCAATTTCAAAGTTAAACTGGGGGGGGGGGGAGGGTGTTGTTATTCTTCTCCCTATTCCTCTCATCACAGAAAAGCAGATGCGCATTTTTGAATCCTGTTTTTTTCATTTGTAATAATATATTTTAGTAAAAATAAACATATCCAGTGCAATAGCTAGCCTTGGGATTAGGTTTCGTCCTTGCTATGTACCCCGATCAAGGCATGGTTGATGATTATGCAGAAGGGAAAGGAATTCCTGATGTAGAATGTCTCTGAATTTTTACCGGGGACTGAGAAATTACAGTCATCCAATCCACTTCAGCAAGAAACGTAGTCTACCAAAAGTTGCGGCACACTATTTTGAGTACAGGAAGATGAAAAGATGAGGAATAGCTGTCAATTTTTACTCGTGGCTGACAAAGTGTAGTCATCCAATCCACTTCGGTAAGAGGCGTCCGTCTACCATGAATTGTTGCACACAATTTGGATGCTGGCATGCGGTTCAGATCCTGTGGGTTCGAGTCCTACTGTTGGCATGGATGTTTGTAGCCGTTCGGAATCGGCTTTAAACTGTAGGTCCCGGTCTAATTAGCCCTCGTGTAGCAAAAGTTGACCGTAGCGCTCCAAACCAAAACCGAAGAGCCAATATGTGTGTTATTTGCTAAAAGGGGAAAGAGACGAAAAGTTGCTAACATTTTTCTGGTATTATTTTAAAGATTTCTGCCTGCTTTCTATATTGCCGTCAAATTGACGGCTTTCAGTCTTAGAAGGTATACAACACAATTTCTCCCCCTCTTTACTATCAGATATAATTTTGTAAATGTGTGTGTATATTTTATATAAAATAAGTGTGTGTATATAAAATTAGAAAAAGGCATAAAATTTCAGAATCTTGAGGACATAAATACAGACATAGCGCTCAATAGTACGTCCGAGACCGTCAAAATGACGGCAGTCGTCTTTCTATTGTGAAGGGAATGGTGGACATTAGAAAACGATTTTTGAAATTTTTACCACAGAGATATAAAATTTTGCGTATATATTCATTAAAGTATAACTATATTAAGCACCTTATACAATTTTACAAATATTTAAAAAAAATTATCTTTTAAAAATTAAAATGAATTTTTTTAAATGCTCCTTGCGATCTAATTTTTAACCCCCTCCCCTAAATTTTGCATTTATATTGCTTATAAATACATTTTGAACAGAGTTATATATTTCTTTGTGTATTCGTTGAATAGTTCATATTTAATAAATATTTTTATGCTTGTAGTCTGAATTTTCGTGAAATTTTTGTACTTTGCTACACTTAAGTTAAAGTTTGATAATCTGAATGATGTCGAAACCTAAAATGGATACATAAAATTATTTTGATGTATCAGAGGAGTCTTTATTATAAATTTTATAAAATTTCGTCAAAAAATATGACGCAAAGAGCCTTTCAAAGTCCTACAAATCTGAAAATTACTCATTTTGAGAAAAAGCCATTTAAATGATGTTTTTTCACCTAACTTTAATACTAACTTTTCTAAAGCCACCAAGTTTTAACTTTACTTTTCACTACACCTATTAAATGCATTATATATTCCAATATTTACATATTTTCAAAATATTATTACACAAAGAAAGATTCTAATTTTTGTTCGATTTTTGGTAATTTTAAAGTCTACCATCCCCTTAACCCTTTCTGGGGCAAAAACCTCCACCGTTTGCACGGTGCAGATTTTTTTCCCGATTTTTTTTAACCTAAAAAATCTTTAAAAATTTGCCAATTAAAGGTTGCAAAATGTTTTAACTTCTTTAAACTGATAACAGATGGCAGCACTAATTATTTTTTGCTTATTTAACTGGAATACATTGAATTGAAGTGAAAAGAATATAAATTTAGCCGTTCGCTCTGTGCGAACGGCGCCTCTGAAAGAGTTTTAAGGGGGGGAAAAGAATCTCGAGTTAAACAATTTCGTCACCTCCGGAATATTTCAAACTTGCTATTAACGTGATCCTAAGTACCCTTAGAAAGTAAAATGACGTCTTCTGAGGGAGAATCAAAAACCTAGACCTTTTGATCCTTCCACAAATTGCTGAAAGAAGTCTTGGAAAAGAGTATACCAGTATATTCAGTTATGTAATTTGGTTAATTTAATTTAAATTAACCTAAACATTAAAGCGCTGTCATACCTCGAAAAAGTTCACCCTATAATTTAACGACCGTGATTCGGCATTAAATACGGGTTTTAAATTTTTATTTTGAAGACTTGAGCCCTTTTTATCTCCCTTAAAGTTTGAATTTCTTAAGGTTTTCTTAATGAATCACAAGGGCCTTTAGGGGAGCCACCATGAAACATTTCAACTTCGTCGGCATTACGGTTCCAGATATATAGTGATCAGTCAGTCAGTGTTTTATTGAGGGGGTTTGAGCTCCATAAAACACCCCACACTTAGGTATCTTAAGTAGTTTACATAATAAGGAAAAACTTTAAGTAGTTTACCTTATGATGTAAACCACTTAAACTTTTACATCATATATCCACTTTTCAAGTTTTATTCATGGAGGTTCATATTTTTTTTTTTTTTTTTTACCGGAACGGGTTCAAGTTCTTTGGGTATATATGGAGTGCTTAGTGTTATTCGACATTAAATACGGGTTTTAATTTAAATTTTTTTATATAATGCTTGAGCGTCTTTTAACTTCCTTAAAGTTTGAATTTTTTAAGGCTTTCTTAGTGATCACAAGGGCCTTAGAGGAGCCACCATGCAAAATTTCTGCTTCGTCGGCATTATTGTTCCAGATATATAGTGATGAGTCCGTCAGTGTTTAATTCAGGGGGTTTACGCTCCTTAAATCAACCCACACTTAGGTACCTTAAGTAGTTTACATGACAAAGAAAAACTTTAAGTAGTTTACCGTATGATGCAAACCACTTAAAGTTTTATATCATATATCCAGTTTTCAAGTGTTATTCATAAGAGGTTAATTTTTTTTTTACCCTCTACAGGAACGGGTTAAAATTATTTGGGTATATATGGAGGGATCATGCCTATAGGAGGGCTTTGACTATTTAGTACTAACAATGCTATGATGCAGTAAAAATAATATATTTTTCAGACAATAGTGAACCAAGTCCGTTCAATAAATTTTAAACATCAAATGGCAACAGTTCTACTTATATACCACTGAATTATAACTGATTTTCTTTCAGAGCTATAGTGGATCACGTCCGTTTATTGAGTTCTGAACAAGGACGTGCACTAGTTGTTGCATTCTGTGATTTAACCCTTTAGCGGGCGCGACAATTTTTGGAACACCAGCAGGCGCGCGTGGCGCAAAGTGCAACGTCTCTTTCAACCTTGATTATTCCCTTTGTAATAAACTTTTCTTTCAAATTGAAAATAATGATTCTGTGTTTTATGGCAAGATATAAAATGTTGATAATGAGATATATTTATAATTAAAGGCCAAAGAATGCAGATACAGTCGCCTTGTTTCATAACTGACCGGTTTATTGGATCTAAGGACAACTTGCGAATGGATGCCTATAATGTCCAAAAACCTAAAAAAACAATGAAATTGTCCATCATCGTGATATGCGGGATACCGTGTAATAGTAGCACATTTGATCGACTACAACAACTCCTGCTTTTGTCGTATTTTAATTCAGTATAACCGTTGGTTTTCCACGGTTAAATAACGACTAACAAAGCTAACATAACGACAAAATAACGACATCAGTGACGTATTCAAATAGCAGCTAGCGATGTGATCAAGTTTATTTTAGCGGTGAAAAATATTCACGCAAGCTTGCAGTTATTACTCAATATATTTATTGCTTTTCATAATCCTAATGCGATGAAGTGCTTTTTATCGTTATTAAGAGATAAGGTTAAGAGAAATTTGATTTAAATTAAATTAGAAAATAAGAATTTAATTTAAATTAGTATGTTTTATTGATATTAAACATACAAATTAATTGCATGCATTGACCGTTGTATTTAATTTGAATATTTTCTTCCATATTATTTTGTCTATAAAAATATACGTTACGATTTTTTTAATATATTTTTTTGGCATTAATTGCATACATTGACCGTTGTATTTATTATAATTTTTTCGGCATTAATAGCATACATTGACTGTTGTACTGAATTTGAATGTATTAAATTTGAATGTAGCAAAGCACAGGTATTTAGCTAGTAATACATAAAAGCGCTTGGCCAATCACAGCATATTTGAGCTTTAATAATAATTTGAGATGCCTCTAAGGGCCTAAAGAAAAAATTACTATTCAAAACGGCATATAACCTTCTTATAGATAGGAAATATCACGCCGGAGTTTTAGTTGTTTTGGGAGCATCCTCCGAACGGTTCCTGAAAACCATTCTCCCGTGTATCATTTAAGGAACAGTCGTCTTACATGCATATATCATTAAGTATTATTTCCGTTATATGCTAATATAAGATGATTACGGGTTTGTTTCTATGGTGCATATAAAACAGCCATACGGTGAAATTATAGATATGCAAAACATATTCTGTATTCACCATCATGGGAAATTGCTGGTATTCTTCAAAATGGACATCAAACACATGCTATGCATAAATAATTTACCATTAAATACGTTTGCATAAATAAATTTCCATTGCGGTTTCTCAGACATGCTGATAATGTCAATGAAGGCAAACATATATATCACGGAACGAGAACAATTCGGTCTCAAGACGTGAACAATGAAGACAAATGATGCATAAATACGCGACTGAGGTAATCCGTCTAAAATCCCCATCACACTGCCACTTTTGTGCTACTTTATATTTTATCTAGATCAGGCGGGTCCAATCCGTAACCCGTGGGTCGCATGGGGCGTTAGACAGCTAGTATTTCGGCCCCACGAGATCGTAAACTTTGCCTCTCGTTCCCGCATATTCATATAATCGGTTTTGGGCACCACATATATTTGTGGAGCATTTATTTTGAGGAGTATTTAATATGAGCTACTTAAAATGATGAGTAATATAACTTGGGAACAAAGGAGGGACGTCTTTCCCAATTGAATACCAGAAACCAGTTTTGTGCTATGTGACAATTATTTACACCACAGAATGTACCAAATATAATTCTATCTCATATTGAGTGAGCAAGAAAAACTTCATTTTCAGGAGCTTCTAAAGATGATCTTGTAAAGAAAAGAGTCATTCAGCGAAATTCAATTACAAAAAAAAAAAAAAAAATTAAAAATTATGTAACTGAAAATTGCATGATTGTTTTATATGTTGAATCAGATTTTCTTTAGTTTCCTTATATATTCCAGAAGTCATTCCAATATTAATACAACAAAAAAGCCTTTTTGATTAATTTCCGTAATATTTCTTTAAATCCATCAGTTATTTAATTAAAATTACAAAAGGTGGGGAAATTTCATGACATTTATAAAACATAAGAATTACATTTTGGATACGATAAAATCGCTTGATAAGTAATATTTTTAATGATATTTATCAAACTTACCAAATTCATTTGGAAATTATATACAATCTACGGGAGAAGTGATAAATTTTGGCTTATTTATCAAATTTACCAACTTCATTCAGGAATTATGTAAAATCGCCGGTAAAATTGAGAAATTGAGTGAAATTTATCAAACTCACCAAGTTGATTGGAGATTACACATAACAACCGACGTTTATGCATATTCCTCGATAAATTTCTTCTACCGTAACATAGTATACATTTATTATATTATATATTACATATGTTGTCGTTTTACAATGGATCCCGGGCCACTGCGGAGTCTCAGGCAACGAGTCTGCTGATCTCCTGGTCAAGAGAGGTGCAGCTTTTTTGCAGATTTCCAAAACTGGTGTCCCTTTTAATACCGCCAAACGCCTTATCCGTAAGTCATTCAGTGAAGCCATCCAACAACAGCTCTTTGAAAACAGCTATCAAAAGTCCTTGTGGATGAGAATCAAAGACATTCCTATGTGGCCAAGGCATAAAGCTATTGCTGAATTTCGCTTGGCGACCGGCTAAGTTTTTTTTATCAAAATATCTGTATCGCCTAAAAACCGTCGCTGATCCTTTCTGCGGGCTCTGAGATCTGATGATGGATGACACTCATCTGATTCTCTGTCCCGATCTTCGAAATGTTTCCTTTTTCGATGGGCCATCGCCAAATGGCATGGGCACTGGCATGCGCTACCAGTCTTTGAGTTTGAGACCTACTATTGCCATGGACGGTTGCAGCCGTTCGTAATCGGCTTTCAGCAGTAGGTCCCTGTCTAACTAGCCCTCGTGTAGCAAAATTTGACCGTAGCGCTCTATACCAAACCATACCCTTTCCAATCGTTACTGGGACGCAGGGAACTTACTGAGTTCATAGACTATTGCTGTAGCCGACTTTCCTTGCAATGTCGTGTTTTTTGTTCCCTTTTTTCTATGATTTTAGGCTCAGTTGTGTTTAAACTAGCTGTTAGAATTTGAAAAAAAATTTCTTATGCAGTCCAAGACAACTTTCAGGGCGGCCCAGGCAAGCCAAAATCAACTTATTTCATTAGCCATAGACATTAAAATAAGAAGCTCGCGTTAAATGGATTTATTGTGTTAGTTACGAAATTATTGTTACTGATAATTCATTAACGCTTTTGAACAGATTTAAGATATATTTAGAGATATAATCTTGGACAATTGTTGGCTTAATGTTGGCGCAACAAATTTAGTTTAATTCCATTTTTCTTTCGATAATTTATTTTCATCTTTTCATACCTTAGCCACCCCAGAGCCAGTCTCTTAACGAGACGATTTTGCTAAGTGTATGATTGCCACTTATATGTTAAATTGTCAATTATGTTAGCTTTGTAATGACCGAGAGATTTAGGACTGGGACTGACCCAAATTTAGTACGTTGCAGAATCTCTGTCCCTAATTAATAGACTTAATCGTATACCTCTGAGAGTTAACAACTTCCCCCGTTCGTATGTATATTTGCCTAAAACAGATGTAAAGAGGGGAAGGAATAATAATTGAAGATACAAACTTATAGGACAATGATGATGCAAATTTTGCAAATAGGCATGGATAATGAAAATGCAAATGTTTCAGATGCTTAGATGCTTCGGCATTATATATATATATATATATATATAAATATACAGTGGAATCTCGATCTATCGTTCTTCAAGGGACCGATTGAAATGAACGATAAATGCGGGAAAACGATACATGCGAAAACATAACAAAGCAATATGATCGTTGGAACTGGATAAAATGAACGACACATACGGAAAAACGATGGATCCGAAAACGATCGATCTAGATTCCACTGTATATATATATATATATATATGACAGACGTTTGGTTTGCCTGTTCTCACATTAATTTGCAGTCATCATCTTAATACTGGTGGCGAGTGGTAGATAGTCTAAATCCAATAAACAAACATAGTTCCAACGAAATCAAGTGTTTTATTTCTTCTTCCAGCAACCACTGATCCGAGTAGCGCATATTTGACCGCTCGCCATTTTCAAATTGAGGACCCAGCTAACACACATCCACCAGCAACGACTAAATCCCGCGTTCTGCTAGATCCCACGGCCAAAATCCGCGCGCCAACAATCTCTGCACATACGCAGAACCCAAACTAGATATCTTTCAAGGAGAATTATATAAGATTTCCTCTTCGAACGCTGAAACCACAGACGCGCTAAGATTATGTAATGAAAAGGGGAATTTCCCTTTCCCAATTCTCGTCTTGGAATACGAACAATTAGAGGCGAATTACGCAACGAATATAATTTAATTCCCAAGCCCCCTTTAATGTACATTGATTATTTCCTTCCCAACTTAAGTTCTAACATATATATATATATATATATATATATATATATATATATATATATATATATATATATATATATATATATATATATATATACCGGGTGATCCAAAAGTCAGGACGAACTTTAAAAATGAATAATTCGAAAACGAATAAAGAAAAAAAGATGCGGTTTGCACCAAACGTATGGAAAAGAAGCCGGGTTTTGTGTGGCAACGAAAAAAAAATAGTTCTGTTGGCAACCAACAGATGGCGGTATAGTTTTTTATTTCACCAAAAGATTATTTACAAATTAAAAAATGTTTACAAGTTACAAGTCAGCTTAATTACAGTTAATTACAGTAAATGTTCAATGTGCTGTCCATCATTCAGAAGTACCGCTGTGAGACGAGTCACCACACCGTTCACAGCATTGAGTAGCATTTCTTGCGTTATGGCAGACACATTTTGGCGGATAGCATCGTTCAGTGCTGCTAGTGATGCCGGTTGGTAGCGTTACACTTTTGATTTCAAGAATCCTCACAGCCAAAAGTAACAGGGTGTCAGATCGGGAGATCTTGCAGGCCATGCGTGATTAAAGCATCGACTGATAATGAGATCCTCCCAAAATGTTCAGCGTAGCAGGCGTTGCACAGGCAGAGCAATATGAGGTGGTGCTCCATATTGCATAAAGGTGACTGTTTGTAGTGCCTGTCGCGCTTGCAGTTCAGGATTAATGTTGTTCTGTAACAGTGCTGCATATCGCTGACCAGTGACAGAAACTGTTTTGAAACCCGTCTTTGTGACTTCCTCGAAAAAAAAAATGGACCAATTATGAAATCAGCAGTGAAGCCACACCAGACTGTCACTTTAGCCTGTTGCAAGGGTACCTCAACAAATGCATGTGGATTTTCTGTGGTCCACACTTGACAATTGTGGGTGTTAATAGCGCCAGAGAGTGTGAAATGCGCTTCATCTGTCCAAAGCACAGTGTGAAGCCAGTCGTGCTGCTCTTCCATCGTATTGAATACCAAATTCGCAAAATCTTGGTGAGAGTCGAAGTCAAGAGGTTTCAGTTCTTGGTTATGTTGCAACTTGTAGGGATACCATTTCAGGGTTATTCCCAGTGCTCTCCAGACACTTACGTACGACACTCCTGTCTGCCTCGAAACTTCTCGAGCACTGCGCTCCCTATGTGCAGAAACCGCCGACATGGATTGCACCGTCTGCTCCACTTTCGTGAGGGGCGTCCACTTCTTGGGCGTGACGCCAAAAAACCTGTAGCTTCAAATTTCTTCATCATTTTTTTCAATGCAGAAGACGTTATTGGTCCTTCGCTATTTCGCATACCCTTCATGTAGCGATATGCTCGCAATGCCGCAATGGCACTTTCCAAATTCTTATAATACAGTTTAACTAAGAGAGCTTTCTCAACTAAGGACAGCATTTCGATGCATATAAGCTTCGACTACCATTACCTGCTGCAGTTTCTCCTTTTTATATCGTTTGTTGCTATATCAGAAATACGACATCCTATATCAGAAATCCGACAGCGCCATCTGTTGGTCGCCAACAGAACTATTTCTTTTTCGTTACCACACAAAACCCGGCTCCTTTTCCATCCGTTTGGTGCAAACCGCATTTTTTTTCTTTATTCGTTTTCGAATTATTCATTTTTAAAGTTCGTCCTGACTTTAGATCACCCGGTATATATATATACACCGAGGTCCAAGAATACTTGTACGCAGGACACATACTTTTGCTCTAAGACACTGCAAATAATAGAAAATATGAAGACGAGTTATACTGTAATATAGTCCTGCTTGAGTTATAACAATTCGTTGGTGGCTGCAAAAAGCTTGTGTTTATAGTCGTGATGCAAACCATAAGCCATCCATTACTGACGGCAAAGAACGAAAACATGTCAGTAGTGGCAAACAATAACAAACGGAGTTCAAATGACTTGCAACACGTCATCTGGTCGGAAGAATAGAGCTTCCCATTATCTCCTTCCTCTATAGATTATACTTTTGACGGAAGCCTTCCGAATCCTACGATATCGACTGCTTAGTGATTACGTTGGAGCATTTCAGTTACTCTCTGATGCTGAGGAGAGTTTCTATTGGTATTCCCTAGGTCCCTTAATCATTCCTCAGCGTCGTGTGATGTCGAAAGTATACGAAACCATTGTAGAATATCACATGCATTCTTTGGTGCAATCATTGCTCAGCAAAGACCCTCCGTTTTTCTAGGACAAATAACGGACCCGAGCATCGTGAGAGATGTGTTAGCATGTGATTTGAAGATCATTAGGATGATATCTATTATCCTGGATAGATGATAGATTATATAGGTGATATCTATCATATATATCAGCATAATGATATCCCTTATAGATGATATTTATCTTCTATATCAGAATCTATCGTGGCTACCTGATTCGCCTCAGCATAGTGTTATTAGCTACTTATGGGAACTTTTGGAGAGGACATTCATAAAGACATTCTCTAAATTATTCACTGATAAAGCATCTTTTAAATGAAATTTTCAATATAGGAACAACGTATTTTTTAAATTTAGCAATATTTTATACAGATGGAGCAATAACTAAACTCTAACTACATTTTATACTTGAGATAAAGCTGTCTAAAAAAGTTAAACATTATTTTACAGTGAAAATATTTCTTATATATCTGTAGAGATAACTAACAACCCTTTATATTCTGATTAAATATGTTCTTAAAATACACTCTGTCAGAAAAAAATATATGCACCCAGAAGGAAACGAGCTACTATCACGAAACTTAACATGTATGCAGTGTATGAGGAGATAACCAAATGATTACAAATTAAGAAGAACAGACCGTTTTATTAAGAGGATATTGCAGGAAAATTGTTACAAATAAGTGAGTAGTAAATCCACCTCTGGCAGCTATACAAGCCGAAACACGGCGTGGCATAGAATCAATGAGGTCGCCTATGACCTCCTGCGGAAGATCATGCCATAATCTATGAAACTGGGGAGTTAATTCTCCAGTTTCGGGACGGCTGCAGTTGCCTTCCAAGCACGTCCCAGACGTGCTGTATTGGCGAGAGATCTGGTGACCTGGCAGGCCAGTACGTCATATCCTTGAAGTACGTCATATCCTTGAAGACATTGTTGGGAGAGTCGCGCAGTATCTGGACGAGCGTTGTCATTCTGAAAAACGGCACCTGGACGACTTGATAGCATAGGCAGTACAACTGGCGTTAAAATCTCGTCCACGTAACTGCGTGCCATCAAAGTACGTTGAAGGACGACTAGATGTGATCGTGAGTCCCAACAAATCGCTGTCCACACTGTCATACCTTGTGTAATCGCCGTATGTCTCTCGTCAACAAATGCCGGATCGGACCGATGGCCTGGTCGCCTCCACACGCATATGCGTTGGTCATCAGCATTGAGACTGAATCGGGATTCATCGGTGAAGATCACACGCCTCCAGTTGGTCACACTCCAGCTTACCTGAGGTCGGCAAAAATCCAATCGACACTGCGTATGATGTGGGGTCAGTGGTAGGCGTCTTAATTGACGTCGGCTCCTTATACCTGCGTCAGCCAGTCGTCTCCGAACGGTTTCCCTTTATACCACCGGATGTCTGGAAGGTGGTAAGTGGCGTCGAACCTATTCTAGCGACGTTGTTGGTGCGATCGTGGCCGTTGTTATGATTGCTGGATCCTCGCGTGCATTTATGTTTCTACAACGCCCTGACACCCCGCGACGGTAGACTATCTCTTCCGTGATCCATTGTTGTCAACACTGAGCAACTACAATGTCGCTCCGATCGAGGTGGCGGCCGCTACGCCTGCTCTACCAACCTGATTCTCTGAGGCCTACTATACGCCCCTCTCAAAGTCCAACAATTGTTCGTACTGTCTCCGGTTACGTCTCATAGGCATCTCTAGTCACAATACCGACCATCCAAGTCGACAGATTTGTTTGAACAACCCTACGACCCGAGCAATGATGCTTTTAAACTCTCGCATCTGCGCATCTCATATGCGCATAGCGCACTTACCCTTGTCTAATTGGCGTTGAAATTCTAATCATTTGCATATCTATTACCAGACTACATTCCTGCCATGTTTCGTGTTAGCAGCTCTATTTCTTCTGGGTGCATATATTTTTTTGTGACAGTGTATTAGCGCCGTTAAAGAAACTATACTATGAATCTAATTCAAGTCATAAATACAAATAAACCTGAGATACATAAAAGCTACCTCCGGGAAGAACGCTCTTGTTTTTCCTGTTTATTAACGCACCAATAGTTGGATCTGACATGGAATTTCGGAAAGACGCTTTTTACTGATTTAATATTTTCTCCTGCATTACTGACAAAGATTTAAAACATGCTATTTTGAGGGACCACATGCATCCCATTGTGTAGGCTCAAATTTCTGTAAACATCCCGGGTATTTAGTATACGGAAACTTTCGCAACGACAAACTTCCGTATCCTGCAGATTTGTTAAAGATGACAGAAACACTTTTCTATGACACGGGAGGATATTCTTCTCCCACGCTACAGCAAAATTCGAGGAAGTGTAGTGTGTGATGATTTGACTGGGCTCACTTAAAGCGTCATATGAGTTGACATATTCGATTTAAGGTTTTTAAATTTTCGATTGCAAAGACTTGAAAATTATACATAAAAAGAATTATTTGACACTATATCACACGTTTTCTTTGTATTGGCGTCAACAACGGTTGGTTTTTAGACTTCAGCACTACTATAAATACCAGCTTTCCCGAAGAACTGTTTTCACTGAAACATGACCACTGTGACTCGTATTTGCCTCTGTTATTTTTAGTAGTGTAGTCTTCGAGCAAAAGACAGTAACAAAGGCAAAACATAGAAAAATAAATAGGAGCAGAAAATCATTTCCTCGTCAGGCTTCTAGCCTCCCAATATCTTACCGATACGGATAATCCGCGAAGTGCCCTGCAAAGCAATAAGTGGAGTCGATACAAATAGGATTCTGCAACACGCCGATACGAAAATGCTTTGCTGCAATGCAGTCATGGCCTGTCAACAATCGCAATATTGCAACAGCTTTCTGACATTAGTTATCAGGTACAGCTGTTTTTTCTAATGCACCCTGGCCGAACAACTTCAGATCAGGTCCATAGATGGCAGAGGGCAAAGAAATGTGGCTACGGGTTACAAGGGCACCATAAGGGTCGGAGCCCGACTTTTCCTGGTGCCACCCCAATTGTTGACGCCAATGGCTATGTTGGCAATCGCCAAACGCGCCCTTGAAATAATACAAATATAGGTATCATAGTTTTTAATTCTTATGTTGGCATCGTAAACTTAAAGATATTAGAATTTGTTTGAAATCGCTTGCTTCATCTATAAAAAGTTTGTTACGCTCGCACATCGTATGGTCGATCGTGTATTGATTTTGTATTGATTTTGTTCGTGTATTGATTTTGTTCATACATTAGTATTGTAGATAATTCGTTTAAGTAAATAAAATTGTTATCAGTGCAACATATGACATTTGGCTCGTACACCAATTTTGACCGAGCACCTACTGGAATGACATCTAGTGAGCCGCACCTTTTATCACTCTCACTGACTTCATAGCAGGACTTACGAATTTAATTTACCCTTATCCGGCTTATACATGAAGGTATTTAATGGCGTTTGTAAAGATTCGAACCGAGCACCCCAAAGTCAGAAGCTGAGCGTGCTACCACTATGCTACGTGGAGCCATGTTATTGGTTTTAAAGCTTTTCAGCACTTTGTGGAGACTCGATTAATAAGATTTTTCTGGTGGTTTAAAGTCATCAATACTTTAACATGAAGACTTGCGGTATGAAATAATGTTTTCATATGTACCAATTGAGTAACTGAGGCACATTTTTTGTTTCTTGTCCGTTACGAAAAATATAGCAGAGTCCTTGAATTCACTGAATAATCACGCATTCCCCCCTCTCATTTCATCTGTGGAAAAAGACTGATATTTGTCGATAAGGGTAAAATGATCAGATTATTTACTTCAGCTTATTTACTTCATAGTTAGGTATATCAGTTGATCCGATGGACTGAATGACTGCCCTAAAGTCTGTCGAAATTAGTACCACTCGATTCCATTGTCGAGTTACGGGAAATGTTTCTGCTGGTATTGTCCTAATCGCGGATTAGTTTGTGTTTTTTTTGTGTGTGGGGGGGGGGTGAGGGGCGACGCAAAGATTATACCCAAAACGTATAATATATCCATAAATATCCGAAAGTTCGGTGTTATAACGCCAGTGTCATACATATTTATATGCACATTTGTGCTAGCGTCTCGAAATGCAGGACATGAAATTATTTGATTCTCTACCTACAGTACTCTAAGAGTTACCTTTTACGGATACCCGCAGAACAAAAAATAATTGATTTAAAAAGAGGGGTCAGGTGAAAAACAATCACAGGCTTTTATTCCATGTTTTCTAATTATCAAGTATTAGGGTTAAGATTTAAAATGCAATAAACATATTCGTATTTACTGTATGGGCCTGTTCCCATAGGAGTCCGTTGCGTAGCGTTAAGGGAAAGATGACGTTGAGACGACAATAAACCAATCATAGGCGTTAAAAAAATCATCGCTAATCGTTTGGAGGCCTATGATTGGTTTATTTTCGTCTCAATGTCATCTTTCCCTTAACGCAACGGACTCCTATGTGAACAGGCCCTAACAGTGACAACTATCGCAATGAAAGAGATAATTTTATTTTACACATGCAATTTGTTTAGTTTTCAAAGACACCTAGATCGATGTTTTGATCTCGAATTCATCAACAATTTCTCCACTTTGAAGAATTTTATTTTGATATTACATTTAAAGTTTTTGTATCATTCGCTTTCGTGAACCTAATATGAGCACCCACCTCATGAATATATATGGTGTCAATACTTTATGGAAGTCTCTATTTTAACACTAAAGAGAAGAACCAATGTCAGAATCTTTGTTTCGATAAGGAATGGTTTAGGGACATTCTTGAAATGCAGCTTGATCAGCCAGATCAGTATGTCTAGCAGAATCCTACTGCACATCTTCAGAATGACCTGGTGTATTATTGCCGAACATCTACCATTCCCAATCAATGTACAGAAAATAGTAAGAACTATCTCGTCCATGTGCATCAACGGGTATTAGGAAGGTACTTTCTAGTACATCTATATATACAAGTTGCTAAAAAAAGTCCTTGAGAGCAGTCTGTGAGAAAAACTATTGCATCAGTTTACTTCTTTTGGTCTTAAGCGAAAGATTTTAATCTAAAGATGTGTGAAATTAAGATATTGTAACAGCAATTTCTATTAATCTATACTTATATATAAAGAGAGAGCGATTTTGTACGTGGAGGGTAATCTCCAGAACCACTGCACCTATTTAAAAATTCTTTCACTGTTTGAAAGGTACATTATTCCAGATGGACATAGGCTATATATTATGTATATCTGATCAGTAGAAACAAAATTAGGGGCTTAAACCTATCAATTTCCATTGTTACCGCTACTGTCCTCTACCGCTTTTTGTGACGAAGACTCGAAGGATCCTTATCGTGGTGCTATCGCGGTGGGCTTCTGTTCTGACGTTAGCGGTTCGAAACTAGCCGTTCTCCGGCAAGCATTTTTCTTTAAAAAAATTAACTTTAATTATTAAGTCACGTAATATTAATTTGAATATTATTTTAGGTGCTTAAAATAATTAAAAAACATTCTTTACTTAAAATCCTTTTTTATTTTTGTATTTTTATTTCATCTCTTACTCTAATTTTTAGATACCAATGTGTATCTATACTTCTATAATAATATATAAAGAGAGAGAGCAGATTTTGTATGTGGAGGGTAATGTACAACTTTTGTACATTACAATGTACCTTACAACTTTTCCTTTG
This sequence comes from Dolomedes plantarius, assembly GCA_907164885.2. Taxonomy (NCBI): domain Eukaryota; kingdom Metazoa; phylum Arthropoda; class Arachnida; order Araneae; family Dolomedidae; genus Dolomedes; species Dolomedes plantarius. The sequence continues at coordinate 74,404,430 of OU015503.1, forward strand.
TCAACCGCAGTCAAGTAACCATAGCAACACCCTTTAGCTTACGGGGTCTGTTTTTTGAAATCGCTCTTTAGAACGGAAAAATGTTATCTACTTCCTATCCCCATTTTTCGTGTGGGACATTCAGCGTGGGGGGTCAGGGGAAAGAGTGGTTAATTGCTTTCTTACTATTGAAGAAGAATTTCAATAGTAGTTCATCGGCACTTTGTGCCTCTTTCATCTCTCAAAAGGCTGAAAATGGATGAACCGCGGGTATACCGCCCTTCTGATGTCTCTCGACTGAAAAGAAATAACCTCTAGCTAGAACGACAAAAGATTATTATTCAGTCCTTTTCTGCAAGATTCACCCTCCGTTCCCAGAATGTCACACAATTGTTCTTTGGGGGCAAAGCCATTAGGAAAGTCACAACGAAGTGGAATTCGAGACCATATCTCTGCCGACATCACACCGTATTTTTCGAGAGTATGTGCTTCGGATATATGCTATCGCACCCCGTAAGAAAAAGGTTGTAATATTTTAAAGATTCAAGTAGAGGAGGTATTGATAAATACAAAAAGGATTTTTGAAACTGGCAACGTTAAAGGGTTTATTGAAGAAAACTACATTTGGAACTACGCTTTTTATTGGATATTTAAGGTAAAAAAAAGATTTACAATTTATTGGCTATCAACTGGAAATGTATTGGTATAATATTTTGTTCAACTCGGACAAAGTCGGGACGGGCCGCTAGTTAGAGATAATTTACATTTAAAAATTACTTCCTGCGCATGCTCAATGACATGTTTAAATCTGGCTTTAGATAATCACTAAGCACGAAGCCGCAGAAACACATTAATTTGTTTCTGCGCATGCTCAATGTCTTGTTTAAATCTGGCTTTAGATATTCACTAAGCACGAGGCCGCATAAACACGTTAATTTTTTTATTCCGAGGAATCTCTCTAGCTCTCTCTCTGCCATTTTTTATTTTTAAATATGTTTGTGAGATGTAGTAGAATTAAACATGACGGAAATTGTTTATTTCGCGCTGTTAAGTAACCATATTTCTTTTTTATTGGGTTCAATAGCGATTTTTTAAAGTGTATTTCTCTATTCTTAATATTTTGTCTTTCAACATTTGGCAATGATATGTTGAGTATAATTTGTGTATTAGTACATTTATTTATTATCCTGCCGTGATGTTTTGACGGGTACCAACTAGTTATACATTTTAACTTGACAACTAAGAATCATTTGAAAGCTCAAAATGTGTGGGATGTATGGGGAAATTCCATGATAATTAACGAAGCTATCAAAGTAAAATAAACGGTACGGATTCTATTTTCCAGAATAATGCAGATGATAGGTACCTACTGAATAGAGAAACGAATTCTGATAAGAAGATATTAAATAGGTGTCTAAAAGCTAAATCAAGTAAAAGGTAATCGCAGTCTCTTGTCCTTACTTTCATTATAAAATATACAATAGGAAATGCCAATGTCATAAAACTTGGGCTGTTTCGGAATGGTTTAGATACATTGTTGCGATACAGATTGATCGGCCATGTCAGGATGACGATCTGAATCCTTCTGCACATCTTTGGAATTAACTGGAGTATTATATAAATTGCTCAGCATGCACCACTCCCAAGCGATACAGGGTGTCTCAAAAGGTCGTTGCCAAAATTAGCATGCTGGTCTGTCATATCAGGATGAGCAAAATTTACACAGGAACGTGTGTCCGGAAACGCAAACCTGACGCTAGAGGGCCGTAAATATCGCATTTTTCACTGGGAGGTAAAAAACGTAAAAACAGAACAGAATCATATAGGAATGTATGACCAGAAGCACAAACCTGATTAGCTAGAGGATAAACAAAGATGCAGAAATCCACCCATTGTTGGCTTTTCATTTCCGCATCATTCTTTATCCTCCAGCTGATCAGGTTTGCGTTTCCGATCATGCATTCCTATGTGATTCTGTTTTGTTTCGAGTTTTCTACCTCCTCCAGAAAAATGCGGTATATCCAACCATACAGAGGGGTTGGTAAGAGGTATGGTCCGATAGAGTAAACAGCGCCCTCCAGCGTCAGTTTAGCGTTTTCGGACCCGCTTTCCTATGTAAATCTTGTTCATCATGATATGACATACCAGCAAGTTAAGTTTGGCAACGATTTTTTGAGACACCCTGTATAAAGATAGTAGTAAGAGCCAGCTTATTAAAGTGCATTTGCGAGGGTCAAGATAGTACTATATACTAGTACATTTTACAGTGGTGTAACCCGGAAACCAAATATCTTTTCGAAAGCTAAAAATATACGGGCTGCAAGGGGAAACTCCCTGATAATTAACAAAGTGATCAAAGTAAAATGAATGGTACACATTCTTTTTTCAAGAACCAGCCGCTGCGCGACCAGCATGGTCGCTTTTAGTTTTATATTTTCTTTTGCAAAACAACTCAACTGAAAGTAACATATGTAAGAAATGTTACCATTACCTGTCATCATAAATATACGTTGTTCGGGGGTATTCTCTATACGGCTGATTCTAAATCATCGTGATTAAAAAATGTTAATTTCCATTACTTCAGAACAGAGTTAAAGTTTAGACTGAGAAAAGCAACATCAATGATTTAAAAAAGTTACATCCCTCTCTGTATGTACTATTTTTCAAAATTAAGATATCTACACTTTATCATTACATCAAATAAGAAATTATTGGAGAAAAGTTTTTTAACTTAAAAGATGGAGAAAAATTTCAGCAAATACGAAAAGATAGTGTGGATTACATCACTCTATGTATGTACTATTGTCCACAATTCAGATATCTACACTTAATCATATCAAATAATAAATTGTGAGAAAATTTCTTCATTTATAATAATGGAGTAAAAATTCTTAAAGTACTGAAAAAAATGTAGAAGATTAATTATTACTGGCTCTCAGTTGCTACGCCGGCGACGGTTAAGCCTAACCTCGCGATCATTTATGCTTTCTCTTTCACGCCTCTCTCTTAATGAATAATTTCTTCTTCGCTTTCTTTCTTGAGACTGTTCTCAATTTTCACTTGATCGTGCAGTTCGCTTTCGAAAATTCCTGATTTCAGAGCGTAAATCCATGTTGACACGCGGTTGCAAATTGCGGACGGCCGCTAATGTTTACATCTGATAATCTCAGCCGTTGCCATTAGGAGTGTAGAAATAGCGTCGATTTTTGTGCCGGATACCTACGCGTTTTATATATATAGGTAATGTAAACTATGTGGTAGGTACCTTCTAAACAGCGAAGTGATCTCCAATGGGAAGACAAAAATTGGTGATCTATATCAATTAAAAAGGTAACCGCAGAACCATGTTTTGGCTTTCGTTATGCTATATATTATGAAAAATATCTCATAATGTTTTAAAACTTGTATAAGGGTATCGTAGTTTCAGATTTTATTCTAGATTATTAAATATTAAAAACGAATGCTGTAGAGCAGCGGTTCTCAACCTGGGGGGCGCGCCCCCCTGGGGAGGCGTAGAAGAATTTCAAGGGAGGCGTGAGTTTAAAAAAAATAATAAATAAAACTAACTGTAACTTACTGTACTCAATTTTGCAGTTACAATGTAACCGTAACGTATTTCCGACATACGAACACGAACACAATAATTGTCACACACGATAATTGTTGTAGCTGCAATGTCAGAAAAACATTCTGAATACTTAAGGATGCAGTTAAGAGTTTCACAGAAAAGATAACTCTTTGGCAACGCCGTCGTCAGAGTTGAGAGCCAAACACTTCGTCCTTTCCAAGACTGAACGACATCCTCGATGATAAAGAAAAACTCACATTGCAATATATAAATGAACTGATGGACCTTATTTCAGGGCATTTGGTAGCATTGCAAAATGAAATTGCAGACTATTTTCCAGATATTAGTTCAGAGAACTGGGAGTTTAAGTTGACAAGAGATCCTTTTAAAATCGACGTGGATATACTTCCTGATCATATTCAGGAACAGGCAATCGACCTAAAATGTGATTCTCAAGCAAACGCGGAATTCGAAAACATCGATGTTGAAAACTTTTGGTTACGCTATTTTCCTGTTTACCCAGAAGTTACTTTGGAAGCTTCGAGGTTCTTAGTGAAGTTTTCATCCACATATCTCTGTGAATCTAGATTTTCAGCATTAGCATACATAAAGTCAAAATATCGAGCAAAGCTGGACGTTGAAAGTGACGTGAGGTGTGCTTTGTCACACTTAAAACCTAATATTTAAAAACTTGTCAAGGACAAACAGTTCCAGCCCTCTTATTAATGTTGTGAAAGTGGCTGGTATTACATTCCAACCTTACCTAGATCCTTGATTACCTCAAATATATTTGATCCGTATTTAATTCTTTGATTTCATATGTTCTAATAATAATATGTTCCAAATTAAGATATGAGTAGTAATATTAAATTTAGTGTATGAAATTATCTATTCTATATTTTCATTTAATAACCAGCTTCAGTTTCAAATTCCGATTGTACTACTTGTATTGACCATATATGGTAGTGGTGGTGGGGGAGGCGTGACCTTACATCAGTGTTCAAAGGGGGGCACAGAGCCTGAAAGGTTGAGAACCCCTGCTGTAGAGGGTGAACTTGTGCTTAGGGGGTCTCCTCGTGAGGCTGCTTTGAGCTGTAACTAACAAATTTTAACATAGGATTATGTTCCTTCATAACGGTCCTCCGGAAAGAAAAATTTCAGATGTCCTGCATCGCGAGTTATAATTTTGGTAGCTTGCCAAACACAGTCTGCTTGGGCAAGCAGTAAACAGTTAAACAGAAAAATACTAAAATGCGTCAGAATTTTGAAATACACACACACACACGCACACACACACACACACACACACACACAGACACACACACACACAATATATATATATATATATATATATATATATATATATATATATATATATATATATATATATATATAGATATAGATAGATATAGATATAGATAGATATAGATATAGATAGATATATATATATAGATATATATATATATATAGATATATATATAGATATATAGATATAGATATAGATATATATATATATATATATATATATATATATATATATATATATATATATATATATATATATATATATATATATATATATATAGATAGATAGATAGATAGATAGATACAAAAGAGGTAAACAACGATAAGTAACCCTATGTTAATAACCCGCGGTAGTTTCGTTAGAAGAGATCCTTGGAATTTTTTTTCGGTTTTAAATAATTGTGAATTTTTTTCACAACAAAAACAAAATTAAAATTTCTCACACCTATATCCGTCCAGTGGACGTCTTATTTCTCCGTACTTCAAAGTATATTGTCCAAAGAATGACGATTAAATTGTGGGTAAAGTAAAGGTTGAGAGAAGTGCGACTTCGTGTAAAACGTATTTGTGAATAGCATACAACAATTATACAAGAGGGTTCGCATAGACAATTATCATAAGAAACTATGTTTATCAACCCAATCATCATAGAAACATCAGTTTTGTGTGATTTGACTCTGCAATTTCTAAAACATGTTTTGAGCTAGGGAAAAAATGTCTTTTATGACAATCTTCTGACCCGGTTCCACGTGGGAAAATATTTTATTTAATATTTGTACCGTCGTTTATATTAATGATCAGACATCTAAGTACAAACTAATATATTTCCTTTAACAAGTATCATCGTTGGTTCTTCAAGTGGTTACATTAAAGTCAACAAGTTGCTAATTACACTCTTGATTAAACAAAGGAATGAAAACAAAAAAAGTTTTATTCCAGGCTGCTTAACAGTGTTTTGGATGTTTATTTTTTTAAATTGAATATATATTATTGTTACTAATGGTTCAATTCCGACTTCTACGGAAGCCAGTATTTACGCATGAAAACAGGGTAAAAAGTTTTCACAGTCCCAGAAATATGAAATCAAGTGACTGAAATTTACCTTAAAGGCATCAAAAATATGTACTGTACGATGTGATACAATATCCGTTGAAACGAATCAAATCAATCGCATTGTTTTCATTTGAGCCTCCGCTGTTGTTTATGCACAGTTTGACTCGAGGCAACTTCTGATATCAACCACTCGGAACGCATTTTCCATTTTGTATCACATATCCTGGAAAGGCACAGGACAATTTCCTACACTTTTTTAAGTATGGATCGTTTATTTGACCGGAAGGACACTTAGATTCATTCTTGACTCTTATGTTGATATCTATGAGTAACCTGAGGGAAAAGGGAGTTTTCTTGCCCCGTAAATTTGTCGTGCAAGATAACTCTGAAATAGTCTTGTGATTGCAAATTGCACAGTGAGGATTCCTGTAACCGCGAACATTGTCGAACACAACCGCCATGTATTCATCACAGTATCTCTTCACTTTCTGTCGAGTCCAGTCCCGAGCACATTTGGAGATAATGTTTGCTCGGCAAAAGCGAACACTTTTGTTAAGGTAGTCTGGAACGTCGTAAAGTATCGTGCATTCCGAGAAGTATGGGTACCTTGCAGCATACACCCTGAAAGGATTCAGAATAATTATATCATTAATTTGACTAAAACCACTTAAGAGGGAATATCACCTTTGCACTTGCAAAAATATACGGATTTTACTACCAAGCTTAATGTGTTGTCAAACAGTTAATTTGTAATTAATTTAAACCAATCATTTAGGGTGTAAAAAGCTTTATGTATTAGAAAACAAAAGCAGAATTGATGGGCGATTATTAGAAATTATTTTATGTAAAAAAAAAAATAATGTTTTATAAATAATGAATCTTAGGTCAATGCATTGCGCGCAGATTTTTGTAAAAACTATAAGAGATATATATTAAATTATTTATATACAGGGTGTCCCATAATGACTGGGACAAATTTTAAGGGGAGGTAGGACATGTCAAAAAGATTCGAAATTGCATAGCAACCTATGGTCGCAAACGTCATCATAGGCCGCTAGGTGGTGTTGGAGCGGAAAGATCCCGAGGAGAAAAGTCTGATTTTTCGTCATTCGAACAATAGTCGCCTTCAGAGCATGCAACATTATTCGAATAAGTAGCTGGCAGACATGCATTTAGTGTATGGACGATTGCAATGCACGAGCAGCTCAACGACTGTATCGCGAACGGTTCCCACAGCGAGATATACGGGACCGCCGTGTGTTTTCGAATGTCCATCACAATTTGTGTGAATATGGTTCATTCAGAGGTAGTAGGAAGAGTGAGGGTAGGCCACGAGTGACTCGTACGCCCTCCATGGAACAGAATGCGCTGGATGCCGTAGAGAGGAATCCGAGTACCAGCATACGTGCCGTCGCTGCTGCCGTAAGACGATCTCGGAATATTGTACATCGTGTTTTGCAAGCCGAATCCTTATACCCATATCATCTTCAAAGGGTACAGGCACTGCTCCCCTCAGATCATCCTGCACGTGTGCGTTTTGCGCAGTGGTATCTCGGACAATGTGGCCAAGATGTAAATTTTCCATCTTACGTTTTGTTCACGGATGAGTCATATTTCACGCGAGATGGTGTGTTTAACCAACACAATGCGCATTTATGGGCTGACGAAAACCCTCACGGAGTGAGACTGCATGATGCCCAACATCGCTTTTCAGTGAATGTTTGGGCTGGTTTGGTCGGTGACTACTTAGTCTGGCCTTACCTGTTACCATCACCTTTGACATCGGAAAAGTATCTCATCTTTTTGGAAGAGGTTTTACCAGGGTTACTTCAGTCTGTGCCGCAAAATGTGAGAAGAAACATATGGTTTCAACATGATGGGGCGCCTCCCCATTATGGAAGATGTATTCGGAGCCATTTGAGTGCTTCGTTTGGTCAACAGTGGATTGGGCGTGGCGGACCGGTTGCCTGTCCCCCCCCCTCGCTCTCCGGATTTAAGCGGCCTGTATTTCTTTCTTTGGGGTGCACTTAAATGTGCTGTGTATGAAACACCTGTCGAGTCTGAAATGGATCTGGTTGCAAGAATTGTTTGCGCTGCTACAGATATCCAAGCAAATGCAGGTGTTTTCGAACGTGTCCGCCAATCCATGGTCCGTCGCTGTAACGCTTGCATCTCTTGTAATGGTGGAAACTTTGATCATCTTTTGTAACCTTTTGAAATGGTATCATCTATCCCAGCATATGTAATATTTATGAGCAATAAATATTTCTGATAATCTCTGTCTTGTATTCCTTTCTTTCTTGTACCTCTGATACCACTTTCCCATGACGTTTGCGACCATGGCTTGCTATGCAATTTTGAATCCTTTTGACATGCCCTACCTCCCCTTAAAATTTGTCCCAATCATTATGGGACATCCTGTATATATTCTAGCCATAAGTTATACTTTAATCTACACCTAAAAGGATTACCATATTTCATATAAAAAAATTCAGGTAAATGTATTGTAATGTACAAAAAATATCATAAAATTTTACTCAAAAAATTGCGGCAAAATATAAGTAGTATGTACTTACCTAAATTTAGTAGAAATTGTATAAACATACTAGATATACATGTATACAAAATTTTAGCATTTTGTGACCATTGCTTTTGAAGAAATAGTGCGCACAAGTTTGAAAATAACAGTTTTTATAAAAGTCATTTAAAGTTTAAAGTTTCCATAAATTACTTTACTATTGGCTTTATACATTTGGCCTTAAAAGCAGTTCTAATTATAGTACCGACTTCATTTTTTAAAAAAAATTCCTTGCATCCCATTATTTAAAATTTTATCATAATAAAAAAATAAGTTTTTTGATGGTTTTAAGTAACACTTATCAAGTCCTGAGCATCTTCCTCTAGCAACTTGATGTTAAGCCCTTTTTCGTGACATTTCATAGTAAGGACACGAATTATAACTAAAAACTGATTCCTAGACAGATTCAGACACACTATTCTACAGTTGATACACTAGTGAAAATAAAACAGGAATCTCATGAACAATAATTCCTCTTTGTGAGAATCTATGATAAGAATGCATGACACAAACCATGTGTAATATTTGATTTATTGTGGGTTTTGGGACCTTTCTTGAATAGTTAATACACAGGTCGAAATAATGCAAGAGCCCCACAAAAAAGTGCCTCCGACATTTACTAGGGGAAGTTATTTTCATGAAATTGAAAAACTGAAAACATAGTTGTTTATGTTGTTGTTGCTTATGCCGCTTGACCGACAGCAACTTCATATCAAGTCCCGAAGGCTATGGGCAATGAAGGTATGTCTCCTGTTTTGAGTAGCACCACAAGGGTTGGAGTCCGACTTGGCCAAAGGACCAGTCTCGTAATTTTGAACCGAGTTAAGTGGCGAGACCAGTACACTTGACCTCGCACCTTCAGAGGTAATTTTGAGAATTTGGAGGACATTGCAGCCACGAAAGATTTTACGTGCACAAGCCGCCATTAGTGTACACGGCAGTCGATTTGTCAGCGATGAGCATCGAACCAGTGACTTTCAGATCACTAGCCCGTTGTACTTGCCAACTGGGCCACTGCGCCCAAAGTTATTTATTATACCCTTTGTTTTGAAACTTTTCTGTTCCTCTCAAAATTCATTACAATTATTTAATGTTTCAGAGGTACATAGGACTCTTTAAAATTATAAAATTTTGGACGTGAAAGAAGCTAAATCAACCGCTAAAGGATTGAAAAATACATAAACTCTATTCAAAATTATTATAAAAAAATTTGCCATTTCAGGTTGTGCCTGCGATAATTGGAGATCAGATTAGTTCTCCAAGGTTTAAGGGATGGGGGAAAATTTCCATTAACTTAAAAATCTAAAAATAAATTTAATTATTGTGTTTCAGTTTCTTATGCCCCATGGCCGGATATGTATTCCAGACCAGGCTCATCTAGGTTTGCCGACTGAGAGGTGCGGCTTCAGTTTTATACTGTCACCACTAGAGTGAGAGTCCAACTTAGCCAGGTACTACCTCAATTTTGACCAAGCACTCCCAGGAGTAACACCTAGGGGTATTGTACCTTTCCCCCCACTGACCTCAAAAGAAGGACTTTCCAGGCTACGGATTTAACGTGCCCATATTCACCCTAGACACGACGGTATTTAACGGCACTTTTCGGAATTCGATCAGAGCCCCCTCAGTACTGAAAGCCAACACTATGCAACCAAGCTACCTCTTGCCCCTTATTTATTGTATGCTTTGGTTTAAAAACAATTTTCTATTACTAACCTCTTAACGATCGCATAATTTTCAAGAAAACTATAAAAAAGTGCCTATTTTTCCGGAGGATTCCGTTTAATACTTGATGTGCCACATCTCGTTTTTAAAAAAAGCTCATCCCCAATTACATTAAAAATAGACTGGTGCTGCCATCTGGTATGTAAAATAAGAAATAAAAATTTTTCAGAGTAAATTAAATGGATTGTTTTTAATCTTTTTGGTGTGTTACTTTTGAACACTCTAGCACAGAAATATCACGAGCATGAAAAATAGAGGACAAAACCTCATCCCGTAATTTTGACGGGAGCGAGAAGGAAGGGGTTAATAAGTTCAAGATCATTTTTTAAGATTCAGGGAATTCTTATGATCCTGAACTATAATAAATTAAGGAGGGGAAATAAACTTAATGTACAACTAAATGTATAACAAAGACATTTATACTACGGAGGAAAAGAATATTTAAAATATATTTCAGATTTAATCGATCGCTTACCAGAGGCAACGACAGGGATCTCATCTAAAAGCTTCAGTGTCGGTATTATAACAATTGAACTACTCATTGAAATAAATGCATCGAAACCAAATGAATTTCTTTACATATTTGCCCCTCTATTTTTTGAGGATAATGACACAGTACTTGAACCCTATATTTTTTTCGTTATCCATTTATTAATTTTTACGACGCTGAAATTATTTTCTCTATAAGACGGAAGTATATGATTTTGTCACACTTTTTATATAGGGATCAAAACAGTTTTTTTCCAACGTTCTGGTGCTAATGTAGAAATTACCAGCAAGATGGAAGGACAGAATTCTCGCTTCTCCTGACATAGTAGGTTTGGTTTGGTTTGCTTTGGAGCGATGTGGTCAAATTTTTGCTACAAGAGGTACAAGATAGTGTTTTTACAACGTTCTAGTGCTAATGTAACGATCGCCAGCAAGATGCAAGTACAGAACTCACTTCTCCTGACATAGCAGGTTCGGTTTGGTTTGATTTGAAGCGATGCGGTAAAATTTTTGCTACAAGAAGTACAAAATAGTGTTTTTCCAACGTTTTAGTGCTAATGTAACGATCTCCAGCAAGATGCAAGGACAGAACTCACTTCTCCTGACATAGTAGGTTCGGTTTGGTTTGGTTTGAACCGATGCGGTCTTATTTTTGCTACAAGAAGTACAAAATAGTGTTTTTCCAACGTTTTAGTGCTAATGTAACGATCGCCAGCAAGATGCAAGGACAGAACTCACTTCTCCTGACATAGTAGGTTCGGTTTGGTTTGATTCGAAGCGATGCGGTCAAATTTCGCTACAAGAAGTACAAAATAGTGTTTTTCCAACTTTTTAGTGTTAATGTAACGATCGCCAGCAAGATGCAAGGACAGAACTCGCTTCTCCTGATATAGTAGGTTCGATTTGGTTTGCTTTGAAGAGATGCGGTCAAATCTTTGCTACAAGAGGTACAAAATAATGTTTTTCCAACGTTTTAGTGCTAATGTAACGATCGCCAACAAGATGCAAGGACAGAACTCGCTTCCCCTGACATAGTAGGTTCGGTTTGGTTTGGTTTGGTTTGGTTTGAACCGATGCGGTCTTATTTTTGCTACAAGAGGTACAAAATAGTGTTTTTCCAACGTTTTAGTGCTAATGTAACGATCGCCAGCAAGATTCAAGGACAGAACTCGCTTCTTCTGACATAGTAGGTTTGATTTAGTTTGGTTTGAAGCGCTGCAATCAAATTTTTGCTACAAGAGGGCTAATTAGACCGGGACCTACATTTTAAAGCCTATTCCGAGAGGTTACAAATAGCCATGCCAATATTGGGACTCGAACCCACAAGATCGGAACCGAATGCTAGACATAGTAGGTGTTACTCTATTAGTTGCGTTACACTGACGTCTTGAGGAAGTTCCATTTTCTGTGAATTTTCCCAAGAAAGTTCTTAGAATCGTAAAAACCGGAAAATCAATTAAAAACGGGAATAACTACGATTTACGTATGTTATACACTACCTGTTTACACCCCACATTTTCTTCTGTTGGTTATATGAGAGCTGATCTATAATCTGATCTTCAGACATATCATCTAAACCTTCACATGATAATTTCATGGAAAATGCCATTAGGGAATTCATGTCGGCATTGTTGCATTCTGCGCAGTAGCGATTTTTGTATGTGACTGATTCGGAAGTAGATGTCACGGGTGCAGAACCAACAGGGTCACTTAAATCTGTAGAGCCTTCGCATTTTTGGTTGACCTGTAAAGAAAACAGCATTTTGAAAATCTCTGAACCAGCAGTTATTGCGCTGTTACTGAGCCTATGACTGAATCACGCTTAATATAAGAAAATCACCCCATACTCTTAAAAGATACTTGGTGCTCATAAACGTTTGAAATATATAGATAACTAGCTGAAAACCCGCACTTTGCCACGGAGTACATTCAAAGTAAAAACATCGGTCAATGTATCCAATTAATGCCAATATATATATAATAAATACGACGATCAATGTATATAATTGATGTAAAATATATATATATATATATATATATATATAATAAAATCGTAAGGGATATTTTTATAGACAAAATAATGTAGAAGAAGATATTCAAATTAAATCTAATATAAAGAATACTAAAGAATATAGTACAGTTAATATAGTACAGTTTCTAGAACATTTCTTTTACTGTATTTTAATATTTTTTTGGATAATGTCCAATCGTCTGCCGCATTAGCAAGAAAAAAAAATTATTTTTTGTCTATTTAGTTTTTATGCACGTGACGATAAATTTATTTAAAGTACCAGAAAAATAAGTCACGTGATCAGCATTTAATAAATTAAATTCTAAAAATTAATCTTTAAAAATTCACCAAAAATCAGGAACTGGAGGTAAAGATTCGAAAAAGATTTCATTTTAAAGGAATTTTTATGATCTTTCTCGTGATATAAATTTTATAACCCTCAAAGTATTATTTTAAATGCAAACTTAAAAAAAGTAAAAAAAACAGCTTAAAAATTTAATTTTAAAAAATCTAAGAAGAATTTTTCAAAAATCTCTCTTAGTGCACCCCTACACTATAAGAAGAATCGCCATGCAAAATTTCAGCCCTTTAGGTCCAGCGGTTTGGTCTGTGCGTTGTATGTCAGTCAGTCAGTCAGTGAATGAATGAGTCAGTTACGGAACTGTTTTATATATATAGACAGGTAAAAAGTTGTTTTGAAAATGTATCTGAAAAAGTTTACACTCAATCAACGGCGAAAATCTGCAACTGTCACGGATTGCCGTAGCCTCAGTTCGGCTTTGCGGATATATTTTTTAATCTAGATTATGATAGACATTTTTTAAATTTCGAGTCCGATTTGTGGAAAATTTCAACCCATCTCCCTCTAAATGAAGGATAGTCAAAAACTAATATCACACTTTCTTGCAACGAATATAGAAGTTTGTATTTTATCATTATTTTTTCAAATTACGTGAATGGACATGTTTCGTTTCCTTGTTGCTTACAGCCCTCTCAGCATATCAGGTTTTACATTAATATGTAATTACTAGTTAAAACTCCGTCAAAATGATGAAAAAAATATAATTAACGGGACTCATCACCTTTGTACAAGTTGAAAAGACAGAATTTTTGCTGTTTGTTCGAACTTCTATAATTTTTTTTTTTTGTTATTGTCCGTTATACGTGAAATTTTCAGTATTAGTTTTCTAAACGTTATAGATTATGTTCCCTGAATTAATTTTATTGCAAGTAAAGAAGAATTTATTTTATGAAGTAAGAAGTGAGTTATTTATTGAAAGTTTCAAATTTATACTGATACACTGTGAGCAGACTTACGACAACACTCACTAAGTTTGAATAATAATTTTTGCAGTTTTGTGATGTTAAAACATCTATATATATATATAAAACGCGTAGGTATGCGGCACAAAAATCGGCGATATTTCTACACTCCGAATGGCAACGGCTGCAACTACCAGATGTAAACATTAGCGGCTGACCGTGTGTGTGTAGTGGTTTGACGATGGTACGTAATTTGGTACAATTTAATTGTTGTATTTTACACGTAAATAATTTTAATTTATTCCCGAGATAATTCATTCTTTTGTTCCATCCGTTTTACTAAATGTATGTAAGAGGACAAACTTTTGACAAAATATGCTTAGACCTATCAAATCCAGTGTTTAGTCATGGACAGTTGTATGTAGGTTTATCTAGAGTCCGTTCTTTTGATTCTGTCACTGTAGTATCTCCTATTTCTGAAATACTCAACTGTGTATATCAAGAAGTTTGAGGAATATCATAGTAAAATATTAATAATTGCATTATGATATCTTAATAGTAACTAAAAGTTAATTGTCTACACTTTTTTTAGCAGTACTTGCTGAATTTTTACTCCATTTTATATGTGAAGAAATTTTCCCAACAATTTTTTATTTGGTATGATTAAGTGTAGATATCTGAATTGTGAACAATAGTACATATATAGCGTGATGTAATCCACACTATATTTTAGTACTTGCTGAATTTTTACTCCATTTTATACGTGAAAAAAAATTTCTCCAACAATTTCTTATTTGATGTAATGATAAAGTGTAGATATCTTAATTTTGAAAAGTATTACATATAGAGAGGAATGTAATTTTTAAAATCTTTGTTGTTGGGTTTCTCAGTCTTATCTTTAACTATGTTCTGAAGTAATGGAAATTCATATTTTTTTAATCACGATGTTTTAGAATCATCCTTATAGAGAATTTTGCAATGATTATAAATTTTTTGGCTGTGATCGCACTACCACTTAACAACGTATATTTATGATGACAGGTAATGGTAACATTCCTTACATACGTTTCTTTCAGTTGAGTTGTTTTGCAAAAGAAAACACAAAACTAAAAGAGACCATGCTGGTCGCGCAGCGGCTAGTTAGGAATATTTCTGCACCTATTTAAAATTTTAAACACCCAAAAATATTTACTCCAGAGCAATCATGTTAAGGGGAGGGTGAACTTTCAAATTACCAAAAATCGAGCAAAAATTGGAAATTTTTGGGGGGATGAATTAATATTTTAAAAACATATAAATATTGGAATGAAATGCATTTAAAATATGTAGTGAAAAGTAAAATGAAAAATTGGTGGCTTTACAAAAGTTAGTATTAAAGGTAGGTGAAAAAACATGTTTTAAATGTATTTTTCTCAAAATGAGTAATTGCCAGATTTGCAAGTCTTTAAAATGATCCTCGCGTCATAATTTTTGACGACAGTTTATGAAATTTATAATAAAGACTCCTGTGATACATGAAAATAAAGTTATGTATCCATTTTAGGATTCGAGGTCATTAAGGTTATCAAAGTTTAATTTAAGTGTACAAAAGTACAAAAATTTCAAGAAAATTCATAAGTACAAGCATAAAAATATTTCCTGAAAATTAACTATTCAACGAAAGTACAAAAAAATACATAACTCTGTTCAGAAAGTATTTATAAGCAATATAAATGCAAAATTAAAGGGAAAAGTTTAAAATTGAGTCGCAAGGAGCATTTTAAAGAAGGGTAATTTAATTTCAATTTTTTAATTTTATAAAATATTTTTTTAAAATATCTATAAAATTTTATAAGGTGTTTAATATTGTTAGACTTTAATGAATATATAAGCAAAGTTTCATATCTCTGTGGCAAAAATTTCAAAAATCGCTGTGTAAGGTCCACCATCCCCTTAAGAAAAACTGAAAAAGCCAATAAAAATTACAAGTCAAATGCTATATATTCATAGTAAAATAATTTTGTAAAGGAAAAATTGGGTGCATATTTTTGGTAGCATCCTTATACACCTATCCTGAAAATATGAAAGCAATATCAGCTGTAGTTTCCTTTATACAATGCAAACATGAAAATGATCATTTCGAGAAAAAGGCTTCTAAAGTTCCCACGCTGGAAATGTTTCCATTAGAACTGCTTATTTCATGTCATAGTTTTTAATGTTCTAATTGGAATATTTTAACGCGGTTCGTTTTAAGGTGACTGCCTACGTTGAAAAGGCCATTTTTTGACTATTTTGATAAATTTAATTTTTTGCAAGAATCTTGTAATTCAATCTTTTCTCTTTTCAAAACAGTTTTCATTTTCATTCTACGTCAATTAGAAGCAGAGTTATAGCCATTTTAAAACACATCGTCTAATATAAAATTTAAGTGACAAACAACTTTAAATGCATCCATTTTTTGACCATTTTGGTCAATTTTATTTTTTGCAAGAATCTTGTAATTCAATCTTTTCTCTTTTCAAAACCGCTTAGATTTTCATTCTACAACAATTAGAAGGAGAGTTATAGCTATTTTAAAAAACATCGTCTAATACAAAATTGAAGTGACAAACAACTTTAAAGGCGTTTTTCTCAGAATTATGTTTTTTAGCACAAATCTCTACCGTTATCATGATATTTCACATAATAATGCATATAATTTGATAAAATTTTCAGGAAATGTTTTAGATGCTATGTTAATGAAATGACGTACAATAATTGATGTATAATAAATAGTTTTTTGTTTGGGGCTGTTTTTATAAGGAAAGGAATGACGAATTGGGGAAAATTTTCATATTGGAACATAAAATTGTGTGTATTATTTTTGCATTTAAAAATTTCTCTTAGATTGTAGGTCATTTTGAAGATAACTGTTATATGTATCATGTGTAAGAAGGAAATTAAAATAGTAGCATTAGAATTTTGTTCAGAGTGATAAGCGTTTTAGCTAAATTTCCTTAAAAATTACTTCAAATTGACCAATTTATAAAAAAGTATGGTAGTTACAGGAAAGTTTTTTTTATTTTTTCATTTTTAAATGCTGTTTTACCATAAGAGACCAAAAAATCCTTTAAAAAAATTTTTTTTTTAAATTGGCTCCGAA
Source organism: Dolomedes plantarius (assembly GCA_907164885.2). Classification (NCBI taxonomy): domain Eukaryota; kingdom Metazoa; phylum Arthropoda; class Arachnida; order Araneae; family Dolomedidae; genus Dolomedes; species Dolomedes plantarius. The sequence goes on from OU015503.1 coordinate 74,421,522, forward strand.
CGTAGGCAGTCACCAAATGATTCAGAAATGTTCAAACATTCTAAAAATGCAAAAGAGTAAAATTCAATTTTTTGAAGGTTCAAAGGTGATGAGTCCCCTAAGATCATGATGAATGCTAATTTTGGTAACGGTTGAGTTCCGCTCGTTATTTATCCCACGAATGCGAAATCAACTTACAGTTAAAAAATGTCCTGTTTCAGAAATATTTCTCTTTATTTTACGTCCAATGGTGGATTACAATGGATCAAAAAGCTACAAAAATCAAAACGAAAACATAAAGAAAACTTGTCCGTTAACCCATTCGGGTTTTCTCCTCCCAGAAGCAGTCGTGCTTTTTGGAAGAAAAGGTAGAAGGGCAAAGGAATAGGCTGGATCAGTCCATAACCTCTTGTAGGTCGCACAGTTTGAAATAAAGGTCGTAGAGACTTCAAAACATGAGAGGTGAAACGATGTATTCCTATCCTGCGATAAGTCAGAAGATTGAAACCCATTTTTCCTTTCATGATCCCGAACTCTTAGGATATCGAACAATCCTGATTTCGTATTATAATCGTCAACTAGCCTTTTATTAAATGACATTGATACGACTCTTATCAAATGTATAATTTAGCTGAAAGAGATTACAGTACGAGAGGTCTGGAATATATAGCTGCTCCGTTTTTATCTAGACAATTCGCCTTGTCATTACCCACGATTCCACAATATCCAGTTACCCATTGCACAGCAAGTATCTTCTTGCATGCAGCCAGCTCTAGTAGATTAATCTGGCAACATATTGCAGGTTGTAATGGCAACAGATTAAGGAACCAAGGTGCAGCCGATTACTCATAATGCGAAAGTAGAGTCAATCATGATGACTGCTCATTGAAATTGTTGGGGACGGTAGAGTTGCTGGGACAGAGCAATGTGCACATTGTGCAGACCTTCAACTTCATCCAGCTGCTCCCTTATAGGATTAGCCAGGTGATGGCCGATTGTCTAGGGCGAAGGCATTCGGTTCCGATCCTGTAGGTTCAACTCTCACTGTTGGCATGCATGTTTGTAGTCGTTCGGAATCGGATTGAAACTGTAGGTCCCGTTCTATTTAGCTCTAGTGAAGAAAAAAGTTGACCGTAGCGCTCCAAATGGAAGCCAAACCCTTAAAGGGTTAACCTTCTTTAGTTAAACACGGGCGTCGCCATCCAGAGGTAGCAAACCATTCCTCCGTTCCTTTTTTGTCTCTTCTCGTCCTTATACTTTCTGCTTTCTTTTCTCCCTCGTTATGGTTTCCACTTCGGAAGTGAGGGCTCCCCATGAGACGCCGTTTCCTCTAGCTTGTCATGGCGAGTAAACTGCCCACGTTTCCATGCGTGGAGATCCGTGTCCCTGGAAATTGAAATCGTGGTAATTGAGAGAAGCTCCCAATACATTACTTTTGTTCCTGCTTCCGGTAAAGGGGAGGTACATAATGGTTTCCTGTATATGAATCAGCCTGTCGTTGATTTTGTCATCGGCTAGGAATCAAGCGAGCTGGCAACTCGTTAAAGGGTTGAGGATGCCCAGGCAGTGCTAGCTGGGTCTATGGTTTTTCGTGTACTGAACACCTATATATACAGCTAGCACTGTTGCAGAATACTAGATCCCCTTGTTGGACTCCGTGGTGGATGGTGCGGTCGGCTTCTAAAGTTTATTCAGTATTTAACTATCGAAAATCTAAATTTATCTCCTTATTCTTCCTCTAGGAAGTAACAGCAAAGATGTATTGAATATTTCATAGGCTCATTTTTTATTATTAAAATCCTGCAAGGCTCTTTCACGACAGTGTCTCCTTTCCTCTTCTACAAATCTATCATGTCACCTATAGGTCTCATCTATCAAAAAACTATGTTCTGGCGATCTGCTAATGGAGGTCACGTCCGCTAAGCGAGCAAAAAAATTGATATCCTGCTCTTCTAATGGTGCGTTTAATATCTTCATAACACCACACACGACCTTGAACTATTCCCGCATATATACTTCCAAATCCTACCTTTTTACTTGTTCAGTGAAAGAAATTGCGGAATATCTCAACGATAAGGGAATTTTCTCTGTCCGATGTCTCACATTTCGACGGGATGGTAAATTTCTGTTTGCCAAACATCTTATAATAACGTTTTATCAAGTGTCACAGCTGCATACCTAAAATGTCGTCTGTGACCTTATGTGCCAAACCGTCTTCTCATTTTTAAGTGCCAAAGATTTGTTACCTCGGCCATGCGAAGGACTCCAGCAGAGGCAACATCGCCTACGCTAGATGGTCGCGATCTGGTCACGATAGCAACTCATGCAATGAAACATTTCAATGCAGTAACTACAAAGGAGAGTATTATTCATTTTCCAGATCATGTCCCAAATGCACGATAGAAAAATAAATTAAGACTATAAAGGTAACTCGCAGTATCTCTTTTGCAGAAGCAAGAAATATCGTAGATGGAAGAATTCAAATCGCAGGATTGTCCTACTTTGCGGCAGCTGCCCCTAAACCAAAAAAAAAAAAGAAAAAGCCAATTGCCATGCAAACCGTACATATACTTGTTAGACTAATAAGAATAGAGAATCAGTCAAACAGCTGAAAATAGAGGCATCTCAGTTAGTAGTTTCATCCTCCCAAATCCTCTGTTTAGCCAAGTGAAATGACCAGTGTATCCAAAAGTATGAAGATATGAAATATCATTTAAAAACAAGTATCTTCCAGAAATTTACAAGGTACAATTTTGATCATGGATAGTTTCCAACAAAAGTGACCTTAGAGATGTTCTTTTACGTTGCGTTACAAATCGCATTGAATCGCCAGGTGATTATTAATTTTAAATGGCACTTAATAAATTCTTAATTATGAAAATAGTGTCGTTGACAGTAACAGTGTTAATGTATCAAATTATGTGGTTTATGCAATCCGTCTTGTAACTCAACATGTCGGTTTACTTATATTTAATGCCATTAACGGTCAAGAGAAAAAAAAAATTAATATCAAAGTCTTTGCACAGTACGGTGGGTCGTTTTTTACTTTTTAAAAAATCGAAATCGCCTGTGGGGGAAAAGCTGTGTATTGCTATCAAATGTTTGTAAAAAAATGTTTTTTGAAATTAAAATTATTTAGGCCCCACGCCCGGCCCTTGAAGTTTCTCCAAAAAAGTAAAAAAAAATTCTTTTATTTATTTTAAATTTTTACTTATCAAAATTTTTAACTGCCTGAAGTGGAAATTGTTCCATAGCAAAACCCTTTGTTTGTGAAAAGAATTATTTTCATATCGTATCATATTTAAAGCCCCCGTTTCGCCGGCGAAATTTTGATATTTTAACCCTTTGAAGCAGAATTTTTAATAAACATATTTTAAAAATTAAAGTCATTATTAAACTCTATGTTCCATCTGTGTCAAAGGGTTAAAGCCACACTTTGCTTATTTTGCGAAAATTATGGCAGAATAACCCATAATTCACCACGAGGCGGTGGCTGCATTCGAATTCCTCCCGCATCCACCCAACCTCCCAACCAAATATGGGGACATTTCTTTTCCTGTTTAGCGATAGAGCAATCTTACACTTTATGTTTTGCCTTATTTTCGAAGTTTAGCATCAGCTTTCGAGACGCCAATGTTGTACGTATAAAGCCATCGCGACTTTTTGTTCCACAGACAGATGAGGATGCCGCTGACACTATCTTGACTGCCCTTTTGACATCTTGTTTATGGCATGGGAGAGTGTCAGCGTGCACGTGAAACGAGCACATCAACAAAAAACCTAATAATTAAATTGCAGAGTAAAATCGCAGAAGAAACGTTGTTTGTTACAATAGGTATACGTTAAAACTATTGATGAAAGCATAGACGACAAGACTTTTTCAACAATAACAATTCAAATTTATTTGTTTAAAATATTAAAAGTTAGTTTAAAAATCTTCAACAATAAAATATCCATATCAATCAATAGCGTTCTCTAAATTCATTAAAAAAAACAAGTCTCATATATACAAACAACAGTGTCTATACACTGTGATGGAATTACCTCAAGTTAGGCATAGGCAAAGACTGTTAGCCCCTTATTCTATTTTCTTTACTGCGTTTTAAACTTAAACTATAAATCAACATTACCTTTCTTCAGATTGTCCTCAGCTTCATTATCTATCTACTCTTCGGTATATTACTGAATCGTATGTGAGCCTTATATACGCCTCATCTAATGATATTCAACGATCCGGTTTGTTTAAAACGCACCAACTACTGGAAACTGAATAATAAATTATTTACGGTAGCTTCTTCACAGCTGTGGAAATTCGATTAAAGAATTGATCCGGTTATCAGGTTTTATGATCAAACCGGTCTAAAACAAATGACGTAATACCCGGAAAGGCAAGTACATGATTAGTTTCACAAGTAGTCTTTAGTGTAACTGGCTAACAGAGAGTCCACAACTTACTTTCTATGAAGCCACCTATTTCAGCCATTTTCTAAATTTCTGCACTGGGTATATGTTTAGTCATTGGAGGTAAGTGAACATTTCTTCCAATTTATCAGTTCTGTACAGTAATTTGCGTGAAATTTGAGAGGCGGAATGACAAAATCACAAGTTGCTTCATTGGGAAGTGTTCGGACCTTCATGATTCTTCTCAAGTCTAATTTCCTCACATAGGATCGTTTGTCGTTGACCATGGCAATCAGTAGGTTTTCTGGGTGACCATAAAATCATTCATTTGGATTACAGGATCCACTACTAATTTAAGCTCATCGCTCAAATATCCTGAGTAGTGTGTAACTTCCCAAAGATTCTGTGTACTAGCTGTGAATGAAGGATCAGTTTTAGTGAGAAACCAAACTTTTGCATACACTTTTACAATATAATACACAATAGACTCTATTTAAAGTGATGGCTCTTCTGTACCAATATAAAGACAAAGTACTCAATTTGCCGTTGTAAGCCACCTGGCATGAAAAAGCTTTCCTGGTGATTTAATGGATAATGCTGTGGACAATTTCCAGAAGATATCGTTTGACAGATTTGGTACAAATACTTTTGGTGAGTACTAAGTTTATGAACATCAAATGTGGGTAGGTCAACAGCGATTTTTCAAAACGTCACAATTCTTAGTTTTTCAGATAAGTCAAGAAGTTTTCCTATAGGACCACAACATGTAAAAGGTCCTGTAGTGTTTTTATCTATATGCCGTATCAAATGACGTAAAGGTAACTCATTGGCATGCAACTGACATATTAGCCACTGCAACGGTCTTCTTACATGCAACTCAAACAGTCGTATTATACCACCTTTAACCCCAGTATTGACTGGTGTTCCATCCAATCTAATCGCAACTAAATCCGTGGTAGATAACTGACTTGTCTTCCAATAATCTGAAATGATAGACAGTATTTCATTAGCTGTGCCATTTTCTGGTGACCGAGGAAATTGCTTCCTGGCTCTTGCAATAACACTACATGCTCTTCTATTTTAATTCTTCTCTGTGAAATGTCCCTCTCTTTAACAATTACTAAGGTTCGATCCTTTCTTCCATCGAAATATAGTGCGTGCAACGCTGTCTTATCTTCCACTAAACTATTCTGTAAGTCAAGGCGAACTTTCTTCCTTTGACAGTATACTTTACATTTATCGATCACCATAGTAGAGTCTTTCTTCGTGATCAAGCCAATATCTTCAAGTGTAGCACTTGCTATCAGTGCACCCTTTCGACTCGAAACTCCAGATCTATCTAATGCTGTTGCCAGTGACGATAATGGAAGTGTAATTTTGAAGCTGACCACTTCTTTTGAAGATGTAGCAACTTACTTAAAATCCTCATCAGAATAAAAATCTTCACTTTCAGAAGTAGAGCTACCATCCATAATACTTTCACATTGTTGAGGTTGGCTATTTATCTGTTTCAGATTTTTGTTTATTCACACATTCAGCATCCATTCCTTTCCTTGCCACTCTAAGTTTCAGCACTCTAGTGATTTTAGCATCCAAATTCCACATATACATTTTCCTCCAAGATCTCTGGTCCTTCAAAAATTCTTGTTCCAATACTGCCATTTTTCTTGACTTCTCACATGTGAATAATGAAAATTCATGACACTTACATGTTGAGATATCAAATAGTGTAGATTTTGCATCATTTTTAAACTTCTTAATTTAATTTTCACAGCTTCACTTATTTTTCAAGTAGGCTTCTTTATATTCACGAATTTTTATATGAAACTTTTTTATGAAACTTTTTATGAAACCGCGCAGTACAATCACACCATCTGTCGGTGAAATTCAAAACAAATTTCACCAGCCTAGCGAGGGCTTTAAATATGATACAATATCAAAATAATAATTTTTTTCACAAAGAAAAGGACTTGCTATGCAACAATTTCCTCTACAGGTGGTTAAAATGTTTGGTACTAAAAAAATTAAAAAGTAAATAAATAATGCCTTTTTTTACATTTTTGGAGAAACTTAAAGAGCCGGGCGGGGGGCTGAAATATATTTTAATTTCAAAAAAGAAAATTCACAAACAAAGGGTCTTGCTATGCAACAAATTCCGCTACAGGCGGTTAAAATTTTTGGTACGCAAAAAAATAAAAAAATAAGTTAATAATGCTTTTTTTACGTTTTTGGAGAAAATTCAAAGGCCGGGCGTGGCCTAAATATATTTTAATTTCAAAAATTTTTTTTACAAACTTTTGATAGCAATATACACAGCTTTTCCCAAAACAGGCGATTTCGATTTTTTTAAAGTAAAAAACGACCCACCCTTTTGCACAGATTAGCAAATTATACTTGCCAGAAGTTTAAGTAACAACTTCAAACATTCTGCTTGCAAAAGCAGAATTAGAATTTTAATTTTTAATTTGTGAATATGGACATCAAAAAGCTCTGAGAGCATAGTATGGAGTTTATATCTTTCAATACGACATTACATACCTCTCTGGGACCACTCCAGTTGTTGCTGCATGTAGAAACCGCATAAACACCGGCATGAATATTTTCTCCATAATTTAAACAAATCATGTTACTTCCTGACGATGCCCTCCTTGAAGGTCGCTTTCGAACGTCAATACAGCAGTCTTTATAGGTACGGCAAGCATGATCACATTCGCAGCTCCTTTCCAAGTAGTCGGCGTTGTTTCTGTATCCATAGCATCTGTCTCTTTGCGGACAAGCTATGCCCATGGCTTCCAGATCCTTATATATCAAGCCATGTGCAACATGAACGAAAACATAGAAGGAAATGAGAATAAAGTTTGTAACAAACAACCCGGGCATTGCTATTTCAATGGGTCGTTTTCAGCCCTTGATACTTGATAGTTTAAGAGAAATGAAATAAATATATTTCTTGATATTGCTTGTTCAGGTTTGGTCGAATCTAGAGAGAGAAAAGTTAAAGATCAGGTATAATCAAGACTTTCAACACATTCTAGTATGTGCTTGTACGTAATGCAAAATTTTCAAACACTTCAAAAGTCCGCCGATCTTTTGTTAACACTTTCAGGGGCAACAACTTCCACCGTTAGCACGGTTGAGATTTTTCCCCCGATTTTTTTTAACCAAACGAATCTTGAAAAAATTTCCAATTTAAGGTTGCGAAATGCTTTTACTTCTTTAAACTGATAACAGATGGCGGTACTAACCATTTTTCTTCTCATTTTACGGGAATACATTGAATGCAAGTGAAAAAGAGACTAGATTTAGGCGTTTGCACTGTGAAAAAGGCGCCCCTCAAAGGGTTAAGGAGATTCACGACCCTTAATTCGAGGAAATAAGGCATATTTTCATACTTTTTGACTCTTAGTAACTATTTCAATTTACTCCCAATTTTTCCAGATTTTATGTATATGATAAAATAATATATTTATTTTAATGAACAAATTTTCAACTCTCAAAATAATTTTAAATATTTTTTTTTCAATTCTTTAGATATACCTTGTTTTTTAAGTATTTTTATTGTATACTGGCTTGCGCGCAGAACTATGAAATTAATTTTACACTTAAATGTATAATTCCCATTTAATATTTAAAATAAATAATTCAAAATACAAATGAACATTAAACATTCAACATTAATATATTTTTTCAATTTTTTTTTTAAACCGCTAAAAATATACTTAAAATTTCTTTAAATTTTTGCATTAATTTACCCCTGAAAAAATAATAAAATGTGCAGTGATTGCAATAATTCTAGTTCAGACGCAATAAAATAACACGATTATGCAGTGATAAAAATTTCATGGAATTATGTTTCATATTTTTTGAGATATCGGTTGCGGAATGATGCAAAATTACATTTTGAGAAAATTGAGTTTAAAATTTTTCTTACCATAAACTTGATCAGTAATTAAATATTTAGAATATCGATATCTCCGGAACTAAGCGAAATATTTTCATGCGGTTTGCTTTATTTTGTTCAGAAATGATCAGGCTTTAACATATATTTTTTTCAAAAAATCTAATGTTTTAAAGATTTAAGGGTAGTGAGTCCCCTTAAAGAAATTTTTCTGTTTGAAACCTTTTCTTGAAATATATGAAATGCAACAATTTAATGTTTATTTTTATTACAAATTTATGGCTTTTTTTATTCTAGAGGAGTCGGGGATGCCTAATTTGAAAACAACATTTTTTTTTTTTTTTTTGGGGGGGGGGGGGCTATTTGAAAGATCGTTCTCATCACTTGATACTTCTTAGTTTAAGAGAGATGAAATAAATAGTTTTTCTTGATATTGCTTGTCGAGGTTTGGTCTAATCTGAAAAGAGAAAAGGGGAAGATCATGTATAATCAAGACTTTCTAGGTGTGTGCTTGTACGTAATGCAAGATTTCCAAACACTTCAAAAGTCCGCCGAACTTTTATAAAAGATTTTTTTTTGTGTAAACCACTTTCTTGAAACATATGAAATAAAACAATGTAATGTTTATTTTTATCGCAAATTTATGACTTTTTTTTTAGTTCTAGAGTAGTCGGAGACAGGGGTGCAGAAAATGTTTGAGGGCCCAATATTTCCCCAGAACACAATTTGTTTTGTCCGAAATTTCCCCAAAAACGTCCCCGTATTTCCATTCCAGTTTAAGCGACTATTAGAGTACAATGTTGATGATTAAAAACTCTCCTTAAGACTATTACTTGTAAATTTAAAAAACTTAATATTTATTCCAATAAAAAATAATTTTACCTTGATGGATTAAATTAGTTGTCACCAAGAAATGGCAGCCTTCCAGTCTCTTTATGAAGGTTGTCAATCACCTTTGACGTCGTATATACCTTGAGACGAGATGCTGAAGAAAACCGCGTGAAGTGGTATCTTCCACCATGGAAATGCCTGTCCAAGGATTCTTTTAATAGCTGTGAAGCCTTATGAATAGGAGGTCCATTCCATGAAATGAAGACTTCATTGAAAAGTGTGTTGGACTGGATGTTCCGATTGTGTAGATGGTTGCCAATTACAGATCCAACTGATTCACAGACAGCTTCACTACAGATTTTTAAACAATTTTCGAGCAGATAAATAATTTCTGGTATGTGGCCATACACTTCAGGGTTAGTAAATGCCTCTTTTATTACGGTGTTATCCTGGATGATCAAGCTTGAGTTTTGATTTTCTTGAGAAGGATAAAGAAGATTTTTAAAAAAAGGTGTGTTTGAAAGGTTGTTTTTCAGAATTCTCAACTGGGAAAAAAGAACTTTGCTATCTAACTTGCACCCTCGGTTTTTGTTCACCCATATGGTAAGGATTTCTAAAGATTTCTGAATTGTATGCTCATATGCAGTATCTGGAGGGCTTGTTATATATCTGCTACTGAAACAGTGCCGCATATTTTCTATAATTGGAGGTTCAGAAATTCTACGTTCAAGTTTTTCCAGTATTGTTAAGCAAAGATTTTCTAATTTTTGTCTAGAACTTCTGTAACCATCTTCACTGGTTGTTTCTTCATCTGTCTGGGAACGGCTTGATCTTTGGCAATATTCATCAACCAATAGACAGTCTTGATAAACATTGTTTTTTAAAGACTCCATTTCCTTAAAAACTGATGGAAATATTTCTTCAGTGAGTTTTCCACTTTTCATTTCCAATATCATGGCATTAAGTGTGCTTTTCATTGAAGCATAATAATCAAATATGGTCCAAATACAGGCATTAACGTTCTGAGAAGTACAACTGAATTTTGTGACCAACTCTAATATATCAATCATTCCAAGCAGTTGATATATAAAACAAGGTTTGGAAATTTTTTTTAATGCCAATGAATAGTTTTTAGCATCAGTATTGTTGCCCCGGCGGATGCAATCAGTGCGCTTCTTTTGTAAATCAATAAAAAAAAGTTTAAAATCTTTTTGAAATGTTTTATAAACTCTTAGTTCACTTTGAACAAAACGGGTTTGTTGAAACGATTTTGGATTCCAAACACCCACTTGCAATTCATCTGCTAATGCAATCAGTTCTTCATAGGCAATACCCCAATTATAGTTTTTCATTACATTTCCTACAATTTGTGCTTGACTGTTAATCCATGATAATGACTGGACTTCACGAACATCATTTAAAACACACTCTAACCTATGAGCCAAGTCCCACATAGGAAGTAAGAAGTCATGATTGATATTTTCACAAAGACTTGCCAATTTTTTATCCACACTGAGATCAAAATATTGACCATCAAATGCCATTCCATTTAGCTGTTCCTTTAATTTTATGTTACATTTGTCAAGGGCACATTGCAGTTGTTGGACAAGAACATCACCAGTGTGTGAGGTACCACATGGTGAAATGTCAATCACAATACAAGTCTGAACTCCATCTACAAGTGTAATCAGACAAGTTATTTGGTATGTCCTGTGCAATTTTGTGATTTTATCAGCTGTGACTGACACAAGAGGCAAACGCTTTGTTGCTGGATTTTTTGTGCATAAAAAATCACATATTTTCCTGTTCATTGTAAAAAATACGTTTTTTATGAATTCTTGGTAAAATTCACGAGAGTGATTTAGTTCACCAACATCAGCATCATTTAAAACATTTAAACTTAATAAACGTTCAAAAAACTTACCCCCCTTACCTTCTTTAACTGCACTGTAAGCAGCTCTAGCAACCCGCAGTCCCACTTTCTCATGTTCATTCTTTACTAATATCTCTTTCTTTTCCATGGCATCAGAAAACTCTATACACCACTTATGTGCATTTGAATGTAAATGATCAATGAGGTGGGTTTTAAAATTTCGAAATTCAATACTTTGAGTTGGTTGAATTAACTGGTGTTCACTGGGAAGAGAAAAAATGCCAAAATTGCTGGTTTTAAGTATGCTTACTTTCTTAGGAATGGCTTTATAGTTTTTTACACATGGAGAGCATTGCACTGTCTCTATTCCCCCTTCCAAACACGGCATCAGTTGACAAATTTCTGTAACCGATCTGCTTATTCTAATTAACTTAATTTTAATTTTAAATTCTTCTTGTGCTGGAGTACTAAGACAGGATGGGCCTGGTACGATGGCTACAGTTGACACATTCTGTTCTATAATAGAAGGAAGAGCACTTGCCTTAGTTAGAAATTGGTTCGGTTTTAATAACTCGTCAACTTTACTAGAAATACCAGACAGCGCTTCAGATATAGACGATAGCTGTTGATTAATGTCTCACTTTTTGGCGACAGCGTCAACATCGCTGTTTTCTCGTGGGCAAGATGAGTTAAATTCTGTACAAAGTGGTTCATCAAGTTCGGTTTCATCTTGTTTTCTCCGTTTGTTTGAAGGTTCGCTGTTTTCAATTACATTATCTTCAACATCGCGAGTTTTAGGTTTAAACCAACCATGAATACTGCATTGATCCTTGGTAATGGGTTTCTCATCCGGATGCTTATTCGAAACGTGACTTGCGAATTTATCGCGCCTTCCACGCCAATCGCAGTGAGCGCAGTTCACTTCTTGTTTACTTTTAAAAGTTGACATCTGGTATTTGTGAGTGCACAATTAATATAGTATTTTCAATAAAAAATGATAAAACACATACAACAGGAAAAAAAAAAACCAGTTCGGATACGCAAATAGCGAGAATCACTCAGGTCCAAGAGGGAACAAACGACTTCACCGTGGTCCGGTTACACACACGTGCTTTATTGGAATGCAGTATTGCACACCCAACACGCAAAGGATTCTGGGGCCCCACGTTTGACTAATAGACTTCTGTTCGGGAGAAGAGGAGCTCTTTTCACCTTTCCCCGGGTCATGTGATGTGCGGTAGGAATGGTAGATAAGAGAGAAACTGCCGTTTTCCACGTGCAAGCTTCGCTCGCCGATTACAGGAAAATATGAAGATGAAACCATTTGAAAATTTGCTTCACTGTAAAGAAAAAAAAGGGGCGGGAGCGTGTGCGCAAATATAGTCGCTATCCAAAATATTTGTTCGTCAAGGATGACAATTTTTTTTTTTTAACTTGGACAAAAATTTCCCCACAGCTGCCTGAATTTCCCCCGAACCTCGTTCGGGCGTTCGGACATATTCTGCACCCCTGGTCGGAGATGGCTAATTTGGAAACAACATTTTCTTTTATTTTTTTTTTTTGGGGGGGTGCTAATTGAAGGATCGTTTTCAGCACTTGATACTTGTCAGTTTAAGAGAGATGAATTTAAATAATTTTTCTTAATATTGCTTGTTGAGGTTTAGTATGATCTAGAACGAGAAAAGGTGACGTTATGGTATAATGCAGACTTTCAAGATATTCTGGTGTGTGCGAGTACGTAATGCAAGATTTCCAAACACTTCAAAACACTTCCGCCGACCCTTTATAAAAGATTTTTTTTGTTTGAACCCCTTTATTGAAATATATAAAATACAACAATGTAATTTTTGTTTTTATTGCAAATTTATGATTTTTTTTATCCTAAAGGAGTCGGGGACGAATAATTTGGAAATAAATTTTTTTTTGCTTAAAATATACTGTAAAACATTTAGAATCAGTGACAGACACAACATTTTTTACAATGATTATTTTTCCTGATACACTATTTATAGGACGTATTCTCTGTTCATACCCTGCTCTACAACTGTACTTTAAGTTCATTCATCTCGGGTTGAATTTTCTAATGATTTGCCATTATTAACAGGATATACCCATATCTCCTTGTTAGATAACAGTAGGAAAATTTGCACTGAGAACCTTCGGTCTATTTCAAACTGTCTTCAGGATTTTTGAAGGCATACAAATTATAAAAATATAGTTTCCAAAGAAAAAATTACTTTAAAAAAAGGGATTTATTTTACCCTTTTAAGGGGATTGAAATCTTAATTATTAATTTTTTTTTATAAAATTGGGAAACAAATTCTCTTTGATTATACTATATTTAAAAGTGATACCATTGCATAAACAGAGCTGCTGGTCCAAAATTATATCAAACACTGAATTAAGTTTTATATTCCTCTCAGTGTTTTTCTAATCTCGCATTAACAAATGCGTCTTTTAGAATTCAGTATTTTGCTTTCGAAAGTAGATCTTTAACACTAGAAAAACAGGATTTTTTTTTCTTACTAAAAAGACTGAACGCCGTCATTTTGACGTTTGAAAATAAATAAAGAATTTAAGATATTTAATGCTTTTTTTAATGGTTAAATACTTTAAATTTTGAACTATTTCATACCAATGTATAATAAATTAGTATATATTTAGATATATTTTTATGCATGTATGCCGAGCTGACAACCTGGTATGGTTTATCCGTAAAAATATATGCATGGTTTGTCCAGTAGGGTGGGTCAAAAAAAATAAATACTTTTTTCCTGAAACGCTTTAGTGCGGAAAAGTTGCCTACTGTAATAAGAAGAAAAACGGCATAAAAAAAATTAAAATCGGTTAACATCTTCCATTCGCGCATCGTACTTGAAGTTTATAAAAAATTGCAAAAATCACGATATTTTTGCAATTTTTTTCTGTTAGTTAAAATTCTAAAAATAAACATGCTTTAGCTTTTTGTACTTGTTGTATGGTTTAAATGACCTAAATAAATTAAATTCTGATCATAAATCTAATTTTTTCTGTTCGCGCAAAGTCTTTGAAAAAACAGAAAGTTAGCAATTTCTCGCAGTTTTCACTGTGCAGCTCTTCGCTCGATTTGCTAGAACAAAACGACCCAGAACTCAACACGCGGAGATGGTTGCACGTCGAGTTCCACCCACAACCTACCCAACCAACCATCCAATTGTTGGGTGTGGTTTTTACATTATATTTACATCTATTTACAAAGATTTTCCATAGAGTAGGATTATTTGGCCTACTCTGTTTTTTACTCTTTCTTTTTTATATCTATACATATTTAACGTCTGATTTTTTGGAGAAATGATGCATAACATATCTAGCCTCCAGTGTTGCTCGGATATAGCCATCTCTAGCTTCATGTCCACATACTTTATTCGAGGCCTTTGTCACAATTTTGATGCACCTCTCCACAACCTGGGTGTGACCGGGAAACTTTAGTATTTCTCTCATTGGCATAGTATCAGAATTGATGAATAATTTAATATCATCTTCACTTAAGTTCCGCAACATTGGGGGAGGATAGACCACACCAGAATTCCAATTAATAATTTCAATGCAATCGGAAGCTTGAAAGTTTATCTTTGGTGGTATGAAATTTCTATCAGTCTTCTTATTTGGGACTGTTTGTCTTGCTTTTAAGATCCTTCTGTAACCAAGCTCCCGAATATGTCCTCTTGAACATATTCAGAATATGTTTCCTCAACAAGCATTGCCAACAGAACATTCTTTGGGTGCGCAAAGAATGCATTTCGGTGAACTACTGGATCGACAACTTCAAGTAGTTCGTCGGATAAAAACCGTGATGTTTGGATTGCTTGAAAGACATGTTTTCGTCCGTCAGTAAAATATTTGTTCTTTTTTATTGTAAACCACATAGCCATATATGATTTCAAGATGAAGTCAACTATTTCTTTCAAGTTTCCGGATGGATCTGATGAACTTATATAAAACCTAAGGACTCGGTTTGCCGCAGTTAGCCATCTGCTATGGGACAAAGGACAGGGTCCCTATTTGCCAAGTCTTCTGGACATTGTCCCAAGGTCAATGCATTTGAAATGTCAAACAAATACTGTTGGTCTTTGCTCAACAAATTCCTGTCTATATCAGGAATCGAACAATCTATGGGTTCATAATGAACCACAGGGTGTTTTTCACATCAAGTGAGCTGCTGCCCGATCGGCCCACTAAAAGAATTAGGTCCTGCAGTTTGGCCGTCAATATGTTGGAAAACGTGGCGAAAAGGAAGCTCATTAAAATGCAGGAGGCATATGCACCACTGTAGCGGGCGTCCTACATGATTTTCTAGTCGGTGGATGACACCGCTCTTCCATCCAGAGTTGGTTACATTGCCATTACACCCTACTACTTGTAGTTTTTCTAGTGATATTGATAGTTCAGACAAACGAGAAATAATACTATGAGTTATATCATTTTATAGACTCGAGGAAGGGGATACATGTTCAATATAAGTTGATCCAGGTTCCTGAATAAGAGAATAGTGCTCTTCTTTCCCATTCATGCGAAATTACTTGGCATTCTATTTTTCAACGAACAAAGTATCATCTTTTTGTCCATCAAAGAAAAGACCCCAACTTTCCTCAGTAGGTGTGAATTGACTTCAGTTGAGTTTAAACCAGTTCAACCTATTTCAAGTGAGTTCTGGTGCGTTTTGTTCTAGCAAAAAGAACGAAGAGCTAAGACGTTGCGTGAACGGAAAAAAAAAGATTATTGATCATAATTTAATTTATTTATGTTATTTAACCCATAAAACAAGCATAAAAGACTAAAACATGTTTATTTTAAAAGTTTTATCAAACAAAAAAAATTGCAAAAAGATCGTGATTTTTGCAATTTTTTATAAATTTCAAGTATGATGCGCGAATGGTAGATGTTAACCGATTTTAATTTTTTTATGCAGTTTTTCTTCTTTTTACAATAGGCAACTTTTCCGCACTAAAGCGTTCCGAAAAAAAATATTTATTTTTTTCGACCCACCCTATTGTCCAGTCCTTATTTTTCAACACGAACACTTCCGAAGAGCCAATATTTCTGTTATTTGCAAAAGGGGGGGAGACGAAAAGTAACTAACATTTTTCCGGTATTATTTTAAAGAATTCTGTCTGTTTTATAAACTGCCGTCAAATTAACGGCTTTCAGTCTTAGTAGGTAAACAACTCATTTTCGCCACCTCTTTACTACCGAATATAATTTTGTAAATGTGTGTGCATATTTTACGTAAAATTAGAAAAATGTCATAAATTTTCAGAAGCTTGAGGACATAAACACAGACATAGTGCTCAATAGTATGACCGAAACCGTCAAAATGACGGCAGCTGTCTTTCTATAGAAAGTATCGCATTTAAATGCGAGAGTTAAATGCGATGCAATTAATTTTAAAAAATTTTAAATTTAGTTAAGGGGGTCCAAGATACAAAATTGCTCTAATTTTCGAAAATTTATTGCATTAAAAATTTTCGTATTCTTTTGCGCTTAAAATGACGTTTAAATCATGTTTCTATCTCAATTAGAACAGGAGAAATTATTATTTTTTTTGCAACATTCTAATAGTAGCTAAGCGTTGTTTAAACCTGTAAGTGCGTTTTACTGCATGATGGTTATTTCCACCATTTCTCGTCTTTAAATTGTTATAAGACAAGAACCGTTAAAGATAAATGGTTGAAAGTTGGAATATGTCTTTTGCAACTATTTTAATTTAATTTTGATTCAGCAAATTTGGAAAAAATATTTACTTTTGAAAACATGTTTTTTAAAAATATGTTACATAATGTTTTTTGTAATTTTCAATATAAATATTTTTTATTTTTTTAAAAATTAATATTTTAAAAAATGCTGAATCAAAAGAAAACTTATACATCTCTGTTTAATTAAATGAAAACGAATTGAAATTCAACAAATAATATTAGAGTTATAACAATTTTATATTACCCCACTTTTTTTTATATTTTAAAATTTTTAAATTTATTAAAAACATTTTGAGAAGTTTTATGAAGTGATTTTGTTTACAAATTATATGGTTAATCATCACAAAAAAAAATTCAAAATTTTAACTCAATAAATAAAAAAAAAATTAAATGTGTCCCGGAGCTCCTTAAGAAAAATTGAATATTGTCACAACAGCAATTATTACCGGTAAAAATTTAACTACGGGAAAATTTTAAACTTTAAAAGTAAATTCACTCTTCATTGGTACGTCCTCTTTGATTTATAACAAACAAAAACTACAAGTGTGCTTTCTCTAATTTGTGATTTGTAAATAAGGAGAGAAAAACTGCCTGACATAGACATCATAATAACAAATACAAAACACTGACAATCATAGCTTATTTCAGTGTGTATAACAGCTGGAGATGTGTTGTAGAGAAATATTATGTCAAGAGATGGCGCTGCAAGCCCATCGCTTGATTTTATTCTCAAATGTTTGGAATTTAGAATTTCGTTCCTTCTTCTTGTTGTTGCTAGAGTGATGAATCAGTTTTAGAATGTAGTTTTCTTTAAAGGGGATTAAGATCCCATAATATGTCTATTCTGTTGAATTTACTGAATTTTGAGGCTTTCCAGCCTATTATCATGTAAATATGTAAATATATTAAATTCATCAAAAAACATACAAAATTGATTTAAACTTTGCACCACTTTCGTTTTGAAGTTTCTCACGCTTTAGTTTAATTTCTAGTAGAACATCGTAGTCATATTTCTTCAGTGTCTAAAGAACGAAAGAAACAAAACGAGACTCGTTTGACCACTATTCAAAACAACTCACGACCTTCTTATTGGTGGGAAAAACACGCTTCAGCGGTATTCTTTGGGGGAGAATCAGCCAAATGAATCCAGGAAAATAATCGCGTGGTATAAAATTTAGTAAATAATCATCTTACATGTCCATATCATTAAATATTATTTGCGTTACATACTAATATAAGATTCGTAGAGGCTTGTGGCTATCGTACAGCCATATAGTCGAGTTACCGATTTTAACCTTTTCCTTACGTGGTGGGATAGCATGTATCCCAAGAATACAGGCCCGAGAATATACATACATACATACATATATATATATATATATATATATATATATATATATATATATATATATATATATATATATATATATATATGTATGTATATATATATATATATGTATGTATGTATATATATATATATATATATGTATGTATGTATATATATATATATATATATATATGTATGTATGTATATATATATATACATATATATATACATATATATATGTATATATATATATATATATATATATATATATATATATATGTATATATATATATATGTATATATATATATATATATGTATATATATATATATGTATATATATATATATATATGTATATATATGTATAATGTATATATATATATATATATATATATAAATAAGAATAAGATGAAAGAGAAAACCAGTAATAGCTCTAAAGCTACATGTAGCCAGGAACATCCAACATGTAAAGATAAGTATGAATACGGTTTTTGACAGCATTTCTTCATCAGCGGTGTCAATACTGTCTAAAAACCAATGGATTGTTTCTGATGAGTATGATCTATTAAATAAACACACTCATATATATATATATGAGATATGAATATATATATGTATATATATATATATATATATATATATATATATATATATATGAGAGAGAGAGAGACAGTAATAATTTCTTGTACCCCTTAATGGACGTTATTACAAAGGGGGGTAGGAAATTCCTGTTCCAAAGAGGGAACCGGATAAATTGACCCCGTAAGCTAAAGGTTAACCCTTCAGCGGGCGCGCCAATTTTTGGAACACCAGCGGGCGCGCGTGACACAAAGTCCAAAGTCTCTTTCAACCCTGATTATTCCTTTTGTAAAAATTTTTTTTCGCATTGAAAATAATAATTCTGCGTTTCATGACAAGATATAAAATGTTTATAATATTGAGATACATTTATAATTAAAGGCCAAAGAATGCAGATACAATCACCTTATTTCAAAACTATCCCGATTATTGGATCTAAAGACAACTTACGAATGGATTCCTATTATGTCCAAAAAACCTAATAATTACAAGATAAAAATAACTTTTTATATACCATGTTTTTAAATTTTCTGTTGAATCATATAAACTTGACAATTCTATGTACACTGAAATGCCACTGAATTAGGGATACCTACCTAGTAACGAGTTGGGCCTCCTCTGGCCTTGATAACGGCTGCCACACGACGAGGCATAGATTCAACAAGTTTCTGGAAACGTTCCACGGGAATGGCTTGCCAAATATTGGCTAAAGCTGTCCATAATTCAGTAAGGTTCTTTGGTGCTGTGTGATGGCCTTTCACGAATTGTTCAAAAACATCCCAAAAATGCTCATTAGGATTTAAGTCTGGGCTTCTAGGTGGCCAAATCATGACAGAGAAGTCAGAGGATGCTCACCAACCAGCCAGTAGCCAACCGGGGCATGTGAGAGGTACAGTTGTCTTGCTGGAAAACTCCATTACCGTGCGGATAACAGAACGCACCTACGATTTGTCCGCGATCGAAGGCGTCTAAATCAGGCTGTTTACCCATACTGGCAATTCCAACAACTAATTCAGAACAACCACAGTACGCGCTATATATGCAGTTACCACAGCGCCCTCACTTGCGCATACATGATGCGCAGCGCTATACAATTTGCATAGGCTTTGCTATCCCTAATTCAGTGGCACTTCAGTGTATTAATAAATACTTTTTTAAAATTTGTTTGATGAATTATCCCATCAATTTGAAAGAAAATGATCAAATGCGTAATAAAGAGAGCAATTATAAGAAATTTTCAAACAACAAAAGTAACTGAAAATGAATTCAATACTGCTTAAAGATGGCTAAAAATATTTAAAAAATGCATTGTCATCGTGTTCTGAGCTATTCTAAAAGTTTCAAATGTCTAGCTAGTCGGAAAGTTAGTTAAAAATCGATTGCAAGGTTTGTACTGGACAAACACACAAACAAGAAATCGAGTTAATAAAAACATGGTAAAAAATAATGGTATTGTCCATCTTCGTGATATGCGGGATAGCTGCACATTTGATCGAGTACATCAACTCCTGCTTTTGTTGTATTGTAATCCAGTATAATCGTTGGTTTACCACGGTTCAATCACGACTACCAATGAATGGAAAGGAATAGAAGGCTCAGAAAACCAGACTTGCATTAGAAAGGGTGTAGCTATAAATGGAAACTGCTTAGAACATTCAAAACTTACTTGCAAACAAACCCTTCAAAATTACGAAAATGTTACACAGGCGCGCCCACTGAAGGGTTAAATACAAGTTTTGTATTTCTCGGCATGGGAAGTTGCTGGTATTCTATAAAATGGACAACAAACGCATGAAAAAAACGTATCTTTAAATGCTTTGGGGTTTCTCAGAGTTGCTGATAAGTCAGTGGCAAATATATATTACGAAACAGGAACATGTCGGTCTCAAGATAGAAAATTTATTGACAAATAGTTCAGTATTTTTTGACTGACGTATTCCGTCTAAAATTGCGATACTATCACTTTTTTCAGTTTTAATATTTGTTCCAGACGCTTGCTGACTATAGGGTCAACTTGTGGTATGAAGAACATGAGGTTGAGGTAAAGTATCTATCCTAGCCAACTGAAATCGTTTTATTTGTCGGAACCTTTGGAGTGGAACTTTCAGTCACCTCTCTGTAAATCATTCACAAAATATTTTCTAAAATATAGGTTTTAATATACAAATAACGTGTTTGTCAAAAGTTAATATTATTATACTGATGAAATCGTTGCTTTAGTTTAGTGAAATATAATACTGGAATGAAATTTTCTAAAAAATGTAACCATTATATTTATAGGTGAAAAGTTTTCTTAAATCTAACAACTGTTTATATTCTGATAAAATAATTTTTGGGGTTTCTCAGAGTTGCTGATAAGTCAGTGGCAAATATATATTACGAAACAGGAACATGTCGGTCTCAAAATAGAAAATTTATTGACAAATAGTTCAGTATTTTTTGACTGACGTATTCCGTCTAAAATTGTGATACTATCACTTTTTTCAGTTTTAATATTTGTTCCAGACGCTTGCTGACTATAGGGTCAACTTGTGGTATGAAGAACATGAGGTTGAGGTAAAGTATCTATCCTAGCCAACTGAAATCGTTTGACCCTATAGACTATTTGTCGGAACCTTTGGAGTGGAACTTTCAGTCACCTCTCTGTAAATCATTCACAAAATATTTTCTAAAATATAGGTTTTAATATACAAATAACGTGTTTGTCAAAAGTTAATATTATTATACGGATGAAATCGTTGCTTCAGTTTAGTGAAATATAATACTGGAATGAAATTTTCTAAAAAATGTAACCATTATTTTTTATAAATTAAAAGTTTTCTTAAATCTAACAACTGTTTATATTCTGATAAAATAATTTCTTAATACATTCGAATCGTTAAAAAACTGTACCATGAATCGATTTTAAGTAAATGCAAATAAAACTGGGAAACATAATAGTTACTTACAAGAAGAATGTCCAACTCACCAATTAACTCACCAATATTTAGTATCTGATGTATAATATGCTGAAAGACTTTTTAACTGATTTAATCTTATCTACTGCAATACTAACAAAGCGTTAAAACATGTAATTTTGACTAACCACATGCATGCAATGATTCATGTGTCAAATTTCTGAAAACATCCCGGATATATCACGTACGGAAATTTTCGCAACGTCTGTTTCCGTATCCTGCAGATATGTCAAAGATTGGAGATACAGTGAAACTTTTGTCTATCGCAGCCAGTAATGGTTCCGATAAAAATCAGTTGTTTTGAGGGGTGGCCGTGGAAAGTGGATTTCTTTCATAATATTGGCTTAACCGGTTCTGAACAGGTTAAGCCAATATTATGAAAGAAATTCCGTACATGAAAGAAAAGATTCTGTACGTGAGTCTTTAACCGGTTCTGAACATAATAAGGCCGTTTTGATGGGTGGCCGGGTAGAGAAGTTTCACTGTATATATTTCTATTATTAGACTTTTACAACGTAAAAGTCTAATTGAGACACTTAAAACTCTGTATTTCAAAATGAGATATAGAGAAACAAATTCAGGTCCAGAGTCTTCTGCAAACCATACTTCAATAGAAAAAGTCGTGAAAAAATGAAACTGAAATTGTATCAAAAATGTGTACATCTAAACATTATCAAAATGTCTATGTTCAAAGTCATAACTTCACTACAAACGTTATAAACGATTGAGTAAATTCAAATTCGTAAACTATATTTTTTCAAAAAAAAAAAATTGATTAAATAATCCAAAGAAATAAACACTGAATCAATGTCCGTGTACAAAACGGAAGGGCGTATAGGAGTTGGCCTATAGGAGCGAGTGACATATTCCAGTCTTTATACCAATGTTATTCATATTGGTATAAAGACACCAATCAGTCTTTATACCAATCAATTGGTATAAAGACTGCCAAATCAGTCATATTGTTCACAATCAATATGACTGATTTGGCAGTTCTAGAGTCAATATCTCTTTTCCTACATAAAGTATTGAAGTGTATTTTATAGTATCTTTGACATAGACAGCCTTTTTATAATCTTTTAACAAAAGTTTGAAACTGTCGAAATGCAGGTAACCCTCTTATAACACGGTAGATAGGTTCCTAGAAAATGCCGTGTTGTGTGAAACCGTGTTATATGAGACCCAGAGACAGTTAAAAAAAGGGGGGGGGTTACTTTCCTAAAACTTATTAAAAACAAACATTTTTTTAAAATTTCATATAAGCAACTTAATTTTTATTAAAAATATACATGTATGTATAACACAAAATGAAAGAAAACAAAAAAAATGTTATTTTCATTTAATGCGACTTTAATTTAATAAATTTTTTCCTCATCACTGCTCAGTACAATCAAACGAGAACGTTTTTTCGATTGGACGATATCACCTTAACTTTCAGAACCTTTATCTTCTTTAGATTTTTTGCAAATTCTATCCTCTTTAAAAAATCTGTAATTTTGATTTATTTGCTGGTTCTTATAAGGTCATTGTAGATTCACGGTATAGAGACAGACAATTTTGCAGCTCCCTTTTGAATTTTCGGCTTCTTTCAGTGGAAGGGTTTGTATTCAAGAAAAATGATTCAAGATTTACATCTAAGCCTAGGCCTTCTTGTAATTTTACAGAGTTATAAATGAATAAATTATAATTTGTTTCTACATTTTCCTGTAAAGCCACTATAGTTCATTATTCCTTCTCGTCATTATTTTGAGGTAATTTAGTTTTTAAATGTGTTAAACAAAAATCCTGTTATCTAGTGCTAAAGAAGTATATGTTGTACGAGGGTTTTGGCAATTTATCTTATCGTGTTAGAGCGAAACCGTGTTGTAAGATGTCGTACTGTAGGCAAGGCCCGATTATGAAAACTGGGGGCCCCTGGCAGATGCTATTTGGCCCCCCCCCCCCTACGGACATTTATAAAAATACATACTATTAGAAGTACTAGGTGCATACATCAAGGGGGTTTTGGGGCCCCTTAGCATCAGGGGGCCCTGGGCAAAGTCCCGATTTGCCCATGCGATAAAAAGGGCCCTGGCTGTAGGAGGGCTACCTGTATATAAAAATAGAAACAATATCCACTGATACGGACTCGCTATTGCTTGTGATTCTTGTTTGTATATTTCACAATAAAATTTTTATATATCTTATTGTAGAGCAATTGGTTCTACACATGTATTTAAATCTAAAAGTGTCAGTAAAAATTCTATAATCAGTCAATATTTCTGTTTTTGTAGTTCTAAGGTCAGTATCTTTCTTCCCAGCATAATGTATCGTAAAATAATTTAAAGCGTCCTTGACACAAACAGAATTTAACTTCTGCCCAAAAGATTGAAAACCAGTTGAAATCTATAAAAACTGAAATAACACCTGAGCACACGGCTTCGCTATTGTCTGTAGTTCATTTTTTGCTGTTGCTCTGTAGCTTCTAAATAGCCATTTTAACGCTTTTGAAATTATAATTGAGTTCCATTGTGCACTCTATGATTAATTTTTGAAGGTGCTTCTTAATTGTGGCATGAAAACACGTTAACGTTGAATTTCCTTCCCCTTATACTAAAACAGGTTGCCTGCAAAGGAAAAATAAATATAAGGAAAAATTAAATGAAATATGGGTTTATTGTGCGTTAGATTATGTGTCTGTGTTTAAAGCTGTTGTGTACTAACCCTATTTTGGATTCGCTCACCTGAATGTTAACCTATGGAGAAAATGTGTCCAAAGGTTGCAGACTTGTATTTAAAGATTTTTTTAAATGTACTCCGTAATCGAGAATGAAATTTTGCACATTGGAGCAATTTTAGTTTAAAAAAATGAAAATAATATTTTAAAATTTAAATTATTTGGGGAAAAAATCTGGTCTAATGTGTTTTAAACGCTCCTAAATTCCTTTGGTGAACGAAATTTATAAAACGAATGATGTTGCAAGGTGCAGAAAAGTTCAGGCTATCTGAAGCTACCATTTTTATTGGATTATCAGCATTTATGTAGCTGTCAATAGTAGATAAATTTTTTCCATAGCTTGAGGTGAGCGTATTCAGTAGGGTTAGTACACAGCAGCCTTAACGACTAAAAGGGTAGAGGGTATAATATCGACATAATAACGATAATATAATGATAATGATGTAAAGATGAATGAAAATATGTGGATTTTACACGCCAGCAATATGATAGGGTAGCTGGGTGGTTGGAATATTCCAAAATTTAAGAAGGCTTGTATCACAGAATTTTATTTCTTTTACTTACATGCATTTCATAATGTGTAAGTAAAAGGTATACGCCACAAAGGATTTTAGAAGGCACCCTTGGATGTTAATATGCGAGTAAAGTCAATGCAAGAATGAATTTAAATTTAAAAGGTACCGAACTTAAAAATTGATGGTTTTGAATGAGTATTAAAGTCTTTTGGTTTCCCTTTGAGTAGAAGAGAATAGCGCCCTTTACACGTACGCTCTTTCCCGCGTGAAACCACGATTCCGCGCGATTGAGTGCACCTGTAACGGTGAAGGTGTCGGAGAGGAAGGGAAAGCTGCCTTTGAGCGTACTGCAAGTTTTCCTTCGCGCAATCCCATACGCTCCAAGCACTCCAAGACAGTACTTGTAAAGGGGGTTATTAGTGCTCTTTACACGTACGCTCTTTTGGGAATGCTGGGAGCTTGCGCGCAATCCCGTACGCTCCAAGCACTCGCGAAAGAGCGTGAGTGTAAAGGGCTCTAATGTGAGGTTGTGCGCAAATGTAAGGACAAAGTCAATATAAGGATCAATGCAATTTTTAAAAAATACCCAACGGAAATAATGTTGATTTTGAGTGAGAATTAGGGTCTTTTGGTGAACACCTTGAATGGAAAAGAACGTAAGGATGTATATTAATGTAAGGACAGAGTAAATGTCAGGATGAATGTAAATTTGAAAAGTATCTGACGGAAATAATTATGGTTCTGAGTAGATATTAAAGTGTTTTAGTTTCCCTTTGAGTGGAAGAGAATGTAAGTATATGTGTAAAAGGAAGGGCAAAGTAAATGACGGAGTGAATGTAATAAAAGGATAATGTAAATGCAAATATGAATGTAAACATATGGAATTAAGGAATACACAGTATGATATGGTGATTGAGTGTTTGGAATATTTGAACGGCAGCGTTGACCAGATCAGAACTCTACAGGAAAAATATGAATGGGTGTAGCGTAAAATTATTACTAATCTACATATTAAAAGATAAATTTACATATTGAAATTAAAATTTACAATGGAAATGTTTGAAATTTTGCTGTTTGTAAAACAGTATTTCTCTCGTCACTTGAGTATTAAATATATGCCAGTGTATTAACCTGTATTAGTATGATTTTCCCACCATAACTTTTAAAACTACCATTTAGAGGAGTGATTTTACTTCTAAGTCTAAACTAATCTATTCCCATTAACAAATACCATCGTTTGTTCGTTAACATGTTACATGGGATCAGAACGTCTACAACTTGCTTATAATCCCCTTGATCGCACAAAGGAATAAACTACAGAAAAAATTCAATTCCAGGCTTCTTAAAATACATGTTTATTGACTATATATTGTTTAGTTCGCCCGGAGATAGCCAAGTGGTAGCGTGTTGGGATTTGGACTGACGGTGCTCGGTTCGAACTCTGACGAACTCCATTAAATACCTATGTGTCTAGGCCGGATATGGGCACATTAAATCTATAGACCATAATGTCCTTCTATGATGTCAGTGAGGGTGGGAGAAGGTACGAAACTCCAGATGTCACCCCTGAGGGGGAGGGGCTTGTTCAAAATTGGGGTGGCACCTGACCAAGTCGAACTCCGACCTCCGTGGTGCCGTTGTAAACCAAAGCCATATTCCTCTGCCCGCTGCCGTCTATGGACCTGATCTGGAACACTTACGGCCAGGAGGAATTAGCAACAACAACAACAACACCTAATGCTCCCCGGTCAGACGATGAACTATTATTTAGTGTGAAACATGTAGCCACAGCCTTAAAGGAAATAGACAGAATGTACTTTAAGGTCGGCTTCCAATCGACAATATCAGAAAATGTTCAATAAAAAGAAATTGTTAGATAAAATTTTTATTTTTTTATTATAAATACATTCTATTCTGATTAGTAGAAATGCGACCAAAACAAGCATTAAAAAATGAAAACAAGGTAGAAAGTTTTTCACAGCCTCAAATATATAAAAGAAGTCACAACCTTCACTGCAGTTCATGCACATTTGGCTCGAGGCAATTTTAGACAGAAAACGACTTGATCGCACTTTATTTTCCTGGAGAGTCGTAGGCCAACCACTCGCACTTTTTAAAGTATAGGTCGAAAATGAGATCGGAGGGACACTTAGGATCATAATCGTCTTTCTCGCTGATATCTATGAGTGAGCTATCCTGAATCGGTATTCTCCTGGGTGATCCAGATGCTCTGCACCATAACTCTGATATACTCTTGTGATTGTAGAGGCCACAGTGAGGATTCCTGTAACCGTGATCAACGTCGAATACGCCTGCCATGTATTCATCGCAGTATCCTTCACTGGCTGTCGCGTCCAGGTCGAAGCACACTCGAAGATAATGTTTGTCTGGCAAAAGCGAACACTTCCTCGTCAGGTAGTCTGGCACGTCGGAAATTATCAGGCATTCTGTGAAGTGCGATTTCTTTTCTGCATCCACCCTGAAAGAATTAAAGTTAATTGCATTATTACTTTGACTGTAATAACTTTAGGTGCCCGATTATGTTTGAATCGCCGATTTAAAGGAAAATTCCGATTTTAAAAAAATTATTTTCAGTTTTCCAATTTTTTATTTTTATTATTGAGGTATGAGAATTTGCGTTGCTCAATCTACTTTTATTTTTTCTATATAGTCACTAGAAATTAAATGAGAGTCTTTCCCATGACGTTTGCGACTATGGGCTGCTATGCAATTTTGAATCCTTTTGACATGTCCTACCTCCCCTTAATATTCGTCCAAATCAGTATGAGACACCCTGTGTTCAATTTCTTTCACACACACACACACACACACACACATATATATACACTGCTGGCCACCCAAATTGCAACACCAAGAAAGACAAGAGATATCACAACAAAATTTATTTTGTAGATAACATGTTGACCAAGTATCAAATGATTAAATTTATAGACTTCTGTGAAGTGTGGTTCCTGCCAAAATCAGTTAGCCACAGTAGCCGCCATTGTTGGAGATCACCGCTGCCACACGCCTCGGCATTGATTCAAAGAGACTTTGGATGAGTTCTTGGGGTACGGCAGACCAAGCAGCTTCCACACGTTGCCAAAGTTGATCTGCTGTGGCAGCTGGGGATGGAATCTGGGTCAATCGTAGAGCAACCATGGACCCCATGTTTTCTATCGGCGAAAGATCCGGAGAGCGAGGCGGCCAGAGAAGCAATTCAATCTGGCGATTGACGAAGAACCGTTGGACAATGCGTGCCACGTGTGGTCGCGCATTATCCTGTTGAAATATGGCTGTGGGCAAGCCCTGAAGGTAAGGAAGGACAACTGGCTCCAACACCTCGGAGATGTAGCGCTGGCTATTTAAAGTACCGGCAATGCGTCCTAGAGGTGTGCGAGAGTGATATCCAATACCGCCCCATACCATAATACCCGGTGCAGGACCAGTGTGGCGGTGCATAACGCAGCTGTTCAGCATCCTCTCTTCACGGTGTCTCCAGACTCGAATACGACCATCGTGGTGTTGCAGACAGGAGCGTGACTCGTCAGTAAAGACAATTTCATTCCATTCTGCCGTCCACATCCTTCTGTCATCGCACCATTGGCGGCGGAGACGTCTGTGGTTCTGCGTCAAGGGTAGACAAAGCAATGGACGTCTTGCGGACAGACCACTCTGCTGTAAACGGCGTCGAATGGTACGCGCAGACACTGGATGATGCGTTACAGACTGCATGGTTACAGAATATGGTTCGTGATGTGACTGAGCGATCCGTCACTGCCATGCGCACAATTTGCCTGTCATCACGTGAAGTGGTGCGCTGAGGTGGATGCGATCGAACACGCCGGTCGTCGTACCCTCCTGCATCCAACGATCACATATCCGCATTACAGTTGTTTGGTTTCGTCCAACACGACTACCGATTTCCCTGAAAGATAATCCACAATCTCGGTAGGCCACTATCTTCCCTCTGTCGAACTCGGATACTTGATCAAAACATGATCGCTGTTTTCGACGAGGCATAATTGATCGTTTTTTTGAAAAAACCACAAGAAAAACACAATTGACGAACTTGAAATCGTCGAAATCTCCAAGCCTTAAATAGCGTTTGAAGTGGCGCCACAGGCGCGCGTGATGTGCGTCTGCGATGAAATTCTAATCATGTGCATATCTCACCTCCGCTAATGCATGTTGTAAATTTCATGTTATTTGCATGTTTCCTTCAGGGTGTTGCATTTACAGTGGCCAGCAGTGTATATACACTCATGGACAAAAAAATTTGCGCACCAAGAAATAATTGCGGGATCGTAACGAAACTGGCAATAAAGGTACATGTCGGGGAAATATGCAAATGATTAGAAAGACAGCGTGATTGCGAATTACGTATAGCCGGTAGAGGGCGTTGAACATCGTACTCTGTGGAGTATAAAACAGGTAACCAAAGATTGTTTGAGTGTGCTGAATCATTTACAAAGGATAGGCTGAGATAGACATGCCATTACGCCGTGTTCGAAGACAATATAAGCAGTTGTCGCAGTTTGAGAGGGGGAGAATCGTCGGGATGATGGAAACTGGATGGTCAGCTAGGCTCGTCAATTAGGCCGCTCTGATTGTGTTGTGAGGAGGTGTTGGGACCAGTGGACCCGAGAGATGTCATGTACACGAAGACCAGGCTCAGGACGCCCTCGACAGACCAGTCGTCGAGAAGACCGCCACATCGTAAGAAATGCACGCGTACAGCCAACTGCTTCATCGGCCATCATCCAGGCACAGGTAGCACCTTCACTAGGGGCCTCTGTGTCTTCTCGAACCATGCGAAAGCGCCTGGCTGAAGGACAGTTGGTATCGCGGCGCCCATTACGTGTGCTGCCCTGGACGCCCACCCATCGACGCCTCCGTTTGGAGTTTTGCCGCGCACGAGGAAAATAGACTGCAGCGGAATGGAACCAGGTCGTCTTTAGCGACGAATTCAGATTCAATCTCGGCAGTGATGACAATCGTGTTCGTGTGTGGAAAGCCCGTGGTGAACGCTTCAATCCTGCCTTTGCTGTACAGCGACACATCGCTCCCACGGCTGGAGTGATGGCATGGGGTGCCATTGCCTACAATACACGGTCACCCCTAGTATTGTTCCGTGGCACCATGACAGCCCAGCGGTATGTTCATGAAATCCTGCAATCACATGTGTTGCCACTCATGCAACGGCTCCCAGGAGCCATTTTTCAACAAGACAATGCTCGGCCTCAGACGGCAAGGGTGTCACAAGACTGTCGCCGCACTGTTACTACCCTTCCTTGGCCTGCCCGATCCCCAGATTTGTCTCCAATCGAGCATATCTGGGATCACTTGGGACGACGAGTTGGGCATCCCACGAGTTTGAACGAACTAGAGGCAAGGTTTCAGCAAATATGGAACGAAATGTCTCAAGACATCATACAGAACTTGTATGACTCAATGCCCGATCGTATCGCATCGTGCATTCGCGCTAGAGGGGGTCCAACGGAGTATTAACTCCTCCGTTCTTTTGCCTTTTTCTCTGAAATAAATTATCCTTTTTCTTTGATTTTCTTATCATTTACTTATATCAAAGTAGTCATTACGTATGTAAAATTTCGTTTCATTTTGACGACTGCTTCTTGGTGTGCTAATTTTTTTGTCCATGAGTGTATATATATATGTGTGTGTGTGTGTGTGTGTGTATTCATTCTAATATATTCATTTTATCAAACAACTGTTTATATTCTGATGAAATAATTTCTTAAATTATCAGTGCCGTTAAAAGATCTATACCGTGAATCTAATCCAAGTAATAAATACAAATTAAGTTGGGTAACAGAAAATCTACTTAGGGAAGAATGACTCAACAATACTTGGTTCTGATGTTCATTTTTTTGCAGAGGTTTTCTTCCTGATTTAATCTAATGCGGACTTACAAAACGTTAAAACATACCATTTTGACGAAATATGTGCATCCTATGAGTCAAATATCTGAAAATATCCGGGATATTTCCTGTACGGAAATTTTCACAACGTTCATTTCCATATCCTGCAGATTTGTCAAAGATAGGAGAATTTTTTTTATGATACGGGCAGGTATACATCTTTCACGCTGCAGTAAAACTCTAGGTAGAGTAAGTAGTATTCTACAAACTGATAGCGTTGAAGGACCAATCATCTTAATCACTTAGAGCGGCGCATCAGTTAACCTTGGAGGGAGATCTTCGATACCGTTGTCAAGATAGGAATGCGGCATCGACAACAAAACATCGATGTTTTGAAACATCGATATTCAATATTAAAACATCGATGCTAATAAAACATCGCCCCAAAACCATGAATGTTTTTAAACATCGATGTTTATGAACTTTCATTTTTTAAAACTGGTTCAGTAACCTGTAAGATTAATGTTACTTCAGTTAGTCATGGAGGGGGGGGGGGGTGTAATTTTACTCTCAGGTTGGGCAGACACAAATGACAAAAACTTGGTTTCTAGAGTCAGCGCATATCGCAGAATTTCCATTACACATTTTATTACTTTTATCAGAAAATTGAGTAAAAAATTATTGCAATTTATTAACAAATCTTTTATTTTCAAATTAAATAATATAAAAGAAAATTACATATATTTACACCAATTTGAAGTACTGGTGCAAAACCAACGTATGGGGGAAAACTAAACAAGCTTATTTTTTCTTTACTGTAAATAATAATCATTGGGGCTATTGGGGCATATAATTATTATTCATTGGTTGTTCATTGCCATTTGTCTCTAATCGTTCCTCCTTTTGTATTCGTCCTTTTCAGAATTCAGACTTACATTTACTGAGTGGGAAAATTATGCTACGTGGTTAATTTTTTTTTTTATTATGGTACATTTTTATTTAAAAAAAAACATCGAGACAAAGTAAAACATCGAGCACAAAACATCGATGTTAAAAAAAATCGGCTTCAATAAATCGATGTTTAAAGCATCGATGTTACAATTAAAACATCGATGTTTTGAAAATATCGACATCGATGTCGCATCACTATGTCAAGATTCGCGGTTTTTCGGATGGTGTTTTTCTAATCACATATTAGCGAATGTCCTTTCTCACTCTTGTCGGAACGATGCTAGGATTAAACTTGAACGTATTTTTGATTCAGGTGTAACATTAAGGTATTCAAGTTGTTGTTTTTGTTGCTAATTTTCCCCTAGCAAGAAATTCTAGACAGGTCCATTTAAGCTTTGCAGGCTGAGGTGTGCGTCTCCGATATACGATAGCTCCACAAGGGTAGGGTTGGACCAGGTTCAACCACAATTTGATAGAGCAAACCCCAGTGACATATTTTTGTGGGAGGGGGCTCGTACCTTGTCCCTCCCTCAATGCCCCATATCCGGTTCAGAAACGAAGGTTTGATAGGATTTGTATCGAGTACGGATATTTGTATACGTTATCTGCATCGTAATCCGGAGCGCAAGGTGCTACGACAGGCTACCCCGGAGCCCAAGTTTATTTTACTGATAAAAAATATCCATGTATACTTTCAGTTAATTCTCCAGGTATTAATACTTTTGGTTTCCTTCTGAGTGGAAGGGAATTTAAGGATGTGTGTAAACGTAAGGGCAAAGTAAAGATCAGGAGGAATGTAGTAAAAAGATAATGTAAATGCTATGATGCATGTAAATGTGTAGAATTAAAGGGTTAACAATATGATATGGCGTTTGAGTGGTTGGAAAATTGAACGGTAACGATGATCTGGGGGCAATTCTACAAATAAAGTATCAGTGGCTGTAGTAGGAAGTTATTACAAATCTACATATTTTAAGGATATGTGTAAATGTAAGGTCAAAGTAAATGACAGGGGGAATTTTACAGAAGGATAATGTAAATACATAGATATGTGAAATTAAGTGTCAAACAATATGGTATGGTGGTTGAGTGGTTGGAAAATTGAACGGTAGCGTTGATCTGGGGGAAATCTTTCAGATAAAGTATCAATGGGTGTAGTGGGAAGGAAGAAGTTGTTAGAAATCTACATTTTTTAAAGATACGTGTAAATGTAAGGACAATGTACATGACAGGGAGAATTTAACACAAGGATTATGTAAATGCATAGATAGATATGTGAAAGTAAGGGATAAACAATATGGTATGGTGGTTGAGGGGTTGAAAAATTGGACTGTAGCGTTGACCTGGGGGCAATTCTACAGATAAAGTATCAATGGGTGTAATGGGAAGGAAGAAGTTGTTGCAAATCTACATATTTTAAGGATATGTGTAAATGTAAGGGCAATTTACATGACAGGGCGAATTTAACACAAGGATTATGTAAATGCATAGATATATATGAGAAATTAAGGGCTAAACAATATGGTATGGTGGTTGAGTGGTTGGAAAGTTGCACGGTACCGTTGACCTTGGGACAATTCTTCAGATAAAGTGTCAATAGGTGTAGTGGGAAGGAAGAAATTGTTACAAATCTACATACTTTAAGGATATGTGTAAATGCAAGGGCAAAGTAAATGACAGGGAGAATTTAACACAAGGTTAATGTAAATGCATAGATAAATATGTGAAATTGAGGGTTAAACAATATAGTATGGTGGTTGAGTGGTTGGAAAGTTGAACGGTAGCGTTGACGAGGTGGCAATTCTACAGTTAAAGTATCATTGAGCGTACTGAGGAAGAAATTGTTACAATTCTACATATTAAAAGATAAATTTGCGCATTCAAATTAAAATTTACAGTGGATTTCCATATTTCTCATTTTGGAAGGCACTGTTTCTCTCGTCACCTGAGTATTAAAAACATGGCAGTGTATTAGCGTCTGAAAATATGATTTTCACATAATAACAGACTTTACGGAAAATCTTTCATTTATGGAGGAGGATACTATTTTGAGCGTATTATCGTAGCGGCAAAAAAGATAAAAAAATAAACGTAAGATTTTGTAAGAAATCTGCTAAATTATTCGACTGGTTTTAGTCCGGCTTTATTGAAATGTCTAAAAAAAGAAGTAATTGAATGAAAATAAAATTAAACTAAACGTCGACTTCAGTTGTTTTCCCCGTGTTCTTCTACTCACGTGTTTTTTGAAATAAAAGGTGAGATTAGACGTTATTTGAAGGCGAAGGACACTTTTATCTACTACATGATTCAGAGACATAAACGAGAAAAACTTCATTCTTCGTTAGGGGTTCGTAATTATTTGATACAAGAAAATTAAAAATCACGTAGCATAAGCACTGATTTATTGGAGCATAAAATATCTACAGGGTAGCAGGTCCAATAATAAAATGTAATACATAGCCGTTTTAGGATATGGAGATAATTTGTTGTTGTTGCTAATATTATCTAGCCGGAGTATTTCAGACCAGGTCCGTATAAGCTTAGCGGGCTCAAGAGTACGGCTCCGGTTTACAAGATCCCATTAAGAGTCGGAGACCTTCTTCACTAGGTGCCACCTCAATTTTCCCCGAGCACAACATCTAGGAGGTATTTTGTTTCACCATTTCTCGTCTTTAAATTGTTATAAGTCAAGAACCGATAAAGATAAATGGTTCAAACTTGGAACATGCTTTTTTCAATTATTTTACTTTAATTTAGATTCCACAAATCTGAAAAAATATTTAGTTTTGAAATTAGTATTTTTTAAAAATAAGTTACATAATTTTTTTTAAATTTATAGTCTAAATATTTCTGACTTATATATTTCTGTTTAATTAACTTATATATTTCTGTTTAATTAAATGAAAAAATTTTGAAATTCAACAAATAATATTTCGAGTTATAACCATTTTAAATTAACCCCTTTTTAAAAAAACTAGCCGCTGCGCGACCAGCATGGTCGCTTTTAGTTTTACATTTTCTTTTGCAAAACAACGCAACTGAAAGTAACATATGTAAGGAATGTTACCATTACCTGTCATCATAAATATACGTTGTTAAAGGGTATTCTCTAAAAGGCTGATTCTAGAACATCGTGATCAAAAAATGTGAATTCCCATTACCTCAGAACAGAGTTAATGGAAACATATGATAAGACTGAGAAACCCAACATCAATGATTTTAAAAATTACATCCCTCTTTGTATGTACTATTTTTCAAAATTAAGATATCTATACTTTATCAATACTACAAATAAGAAACTGTTGGTGAAATATTTAAAATATAGTGTTGATTACATCACTCTCTGTATGTATTACTGTTCACAATTCAGATATCGGTAAATCTACACTTAATCATATTAAATAATAAATTATTGGGAAAATTTCTTCACTTATAAAATGGAGCAAAAATTCAAGAATTTTTCAAAATTAAGATATCGACACTTTATCGTTACAACAAATAAAAAATTGTTGGGGGAAAATTTTAAATATAGTGTTGATTACATCACTCTCTGTATGTATTACTGTTCACAATTCAGATATCTACACTTAATCATATCAAATAATAAATTGTTAAGAAAATTTCTTCACTTATAAAATGGAGTAAAAATACAGCGAGTACTGAAAAAAAGTGTACAAAATTAACTATTACTGGTTGTTGATTGCTATGCCGGCGACGGTTAAGCCTAACCTCGCGATTATTTATGCTCTCTCTTTCACGCCTCTCTCTTAATGAATTATTGCTTCGCTTTCCTTCTTGTGACTGTTCCCAATTTTCACTTGATCGTGCAGCGCGCTTTCGAACATTCCTGATTTCAGTGCGTAAATCCATGTTGACACGCAGTTGCAAACTGCGGACGGCCGCTAATGTTTACATCTGGTAGTGGCAGCCGTTGCCATTCGGAGTGTAGAAATATCGTCGATTTTTGTGCCGCATACCTACGCGTTTTATATATATAGATTTAAAATTTAAAATTTCTTTAAAACTTTCTGAAAAGTTTTATGATGTGATTTTATTTACAAATTATACGGTTAACAATCACAAAAAAATTCAAAATTTTGAATCAATAAATAAACTTTTTTTTTTTTTAATGTGTGCCGGACACCCGTAACGCCTCTAGACATTTTTTCTACTGAGTTACCTGAAAAACATTATGATCCGGAACTACGCCATAAACACCTTGAGTTCTACTATATTGTTCTTTAGTTCACGTTGCAATCAAGGACACCTTTTTTGATGACCCTGTATATATATATATATATATATATATATATATATATATATATATATATATATACAGTCGAACCTCCATATATCGAACTTCCCTATATCGAAATTTTCTGTATATCGAACTCTTAGCAAATCTCCATGTTCATTACATAGAAAAACTGTTTCTAAACATCGAAAAAATCTCTATATATCGAAATTTTTTTCACGACATATTGGGAGATTTTATTCCACTTTAGAATAAAATCTCCCAATTTTTGGCGTTTGAAACAATACGTCGTGGACTTCAATTCGCGGAAAATGTCCCTGATAAAGTTTTTAGTGGACTGAATAAATGCGAACATTTCTTTGATGAACTTTCTGCAAGATATTCGTAGTTTTTTTTTAAAGAATGTAACAGTGATCATTGTAACCACTGTCTGGATTATTGTGTGTTTTAAAGGTATGCAGTACTCAAAGAATCTTGTATATTAATTTATTTTTAGTTATAAACTTCCATTTAATGTGATTCGTATATAAATTAGAAATGGAGTTTCGCATACGAAAATTAGCTTTAATTTTAATGTTTTAGAAGAATTATGATAAAATGAAGATCAATTCTATATATCGAAATTTCTAAATATCGAATTTTTTTCCGGCAATTTGCTACTTCGATATATGGAGGTTCGACTGTATATATATATATATATATATATATATATATATATATATATATATATATATATATATATATATATATATATATATATATATATATATATATATATATATATATATATATATATATATATATATATATATATATATATATATATATACAGGGTGAACCAAAAGTCCTTCCCTGATTATAAAAATTCATTACAAAATAACTGTTTAATATAATAATGTAAATTTTGTATCATTGGATAGGTCCGTTTTAGTAGTTTTTTTGTGCAATAGATGATGCGAGTGCTCCTTCAAGAGTGACTCTGGCGAACATTTGTAAGAAAGACTTCTATTTCGGCCGAAATGCCGTCGATTCAAGAGAAAGCCCAATGTATGCTTTGGTTTCACGAAATAGAATCGCCCATTAATGTTCAGCGTAAATTTCGAGATTGTTATGGGTGCAACCCTCCTGTTGCAAAATTTATAAAGCGATGGTATGAAAGATTTAAAGAAACAGGCAGCGTTAAGGATTTTCTCAGAAGTGGCAGGCCTAGTGTGAGTGAAGCAACTGTTGATCGCGATCGGCAATCGATTTGAGTTGGACTCTAAACTTTTTTTAACTTTAACATTTTTGAACTTTAATATTGAAATATTAATATCATGCTGTTATTTCACTTAAATTGCATTGAGTTTCATTCATTGATAGAAATATTATGTGCGTGTTGTTGAATTAAGATTCATTTATTTTCAATTTGTGATTTTAAGTAATTATTGTACTGTTTTGTTGGATTATTGATGTATAATTTTTGTTTGTAAATGTGTTTGTGTGTACTCTTTGACAAGAGTACAGGTGGGGAGTATGTGGAAAATATCCCCTATAGACTGTAGAGGGCGCTGCGAGTGTTGAGCGCAGATGAGTGTTTGACTTCGTAGAGAGAGTTTGTACTGCGAGAGAGAGAGTAATCAAATTAATATGATTTTCGAAGTGTAATGTATATAGCTGTACAAATTATGTATATAAATAAATAATCAAGATTTAGAAAGAGTGTTTACTATCTTTTGAGTGATGTCAATTACTAAACAAGAACCACCGATAGAGACTCTGAAAAAGTGGTACATATATGGTATGATTTCCATAACTCTCCCAACAATGAATTCAAGGATATGACATACTCCCATGGCCTGCCAGGTCACCAGACCTCTCGCCAATAGAGCACGTCTGGGACGTTCTTGGAAGGCAACTGAAGCCGTCCCGGAATACTGGTGAATTAACTGCCCAGTTGCAAAGACTTTGGCATGATCATCCGCAGGAGATCATAGGTGACCTCATTGATTCGATACCACGCCGTGTTTCGGCTTGTATTCCTGCCCGAGGTGGATTTACTGATTTGTAACCTTTTTCATGCCATATCTTCTTAATAAAATGGTCTGTTCTTCTGAATTTGTAATCATTTTCTTATGTCCTTATACACTACATACATGTTAAGTTTCGTAATAGTAGCTCGTTTCCTTCTGGGTTCATATATTTTTTTTGTGACAGAGTTTATATATATATATATATATATATATATATATATATATATATATATATTCATATATATACACTCAAGAGCCAAAACATTATGACCACCTGTCAATAACGAGTTGCCCAACCTTTGGCGCGCAACACAGCTTCAACCCGCCTTGGCATGGATGCCACAAGTCCTTGGTAGATGGCCGGAGACAGATTGTACCAGATGTTTAAGCAACGGTCACGCAAATCCGAGATATTGCGAATTGGTGGTCTTTGAACTCTGAGCTGCCGTCCCATGACATCCCAAATGTGTTCTATCGGATTGAGATGCGGTGAGTTAGGCGGCCAGGACATTAACTGGAATTCAGCATCATGTTCCTGGAACCACTACAACACAATTTTAGCCTTGTGACACGGGGCGTTGTCCTGTTGGAACATTCCATTTCCAGATGGAAAAACAGAGTCCATGTAAGGGATCAACTGGTCCGCAATGATATTCAGATACCCTGTAGCATTCATGGTCTGCTCTACCACAACCACGGGTCCCAGAGACGCCCAAGAGAACGACCCCAAAGCATAATACCGCCACCACCGGCCTGTGTATGACCTACTGTACATTTAGGGAGCAACAGCTCACCTGGAAGACGGCGTATCCTGATACGGCCATTGGCGTGATGAATGACAAACCGTGATTCATCTGACCAGGCAACTCTCTCCCACTGATCCATGGACCAGTCACGACGTTCCCGGGCCCAGCGCAAGCGCAGTTGGCGATGACGCTTGGTCAGCAAAGGCACACGAGTGGGACGTTTGCTGCGTAGCCCCATATCCAACAGTATCCGCTGAACAGTATGCTGTGATACTATTCAACTTGGCCCTTCATTGTATTGGGCTGTCAGCTGAGCCACTGTCTGGCTCCGGTTTTGCTTCACCATGCGAGACAGTCTCCGACGACCTTTTTCTTTGATAGCGTGTGGACGTCCAACACCATGTCGTCTACTGCTGGTTTCACCGTCATTCATCCACTTTGCATAAGTACTAACAACTGTAGGTCGCGAACAACCCACGAGTCGTGCAGTTTCGGAAATACTTGTTCCGAGCCTTCGAGCCATTACAATCTGCCCTCTATCAAAGTCACTTAGATCCGCAGCCTTTCCCATCACACACAGAAGTAAGCGAATAAATGATTTTTCAGACTCTCCAGCAGCAGTTAAATACCACTTCCACCTGATCACGTGCTTTCCACGTCATCCAGACGAATTCATTGCAAAATGTAGGGGTGGTCATAATGTTTTGGCTCTTTAGTGTATATATATATATATATATATATATATATATATATATATATATATATATATATATATATATATATATATATACATAAATAATAAGTGGCGCACGAATTAAATTAGAACTTAGAAATAATCCTCTAAATATCTCAGAGATATTCATTTATATTTAAACTTATCAGCCGTAGGCGTCAAAATCCAAAACCTTCACCACCCGCAGTGCATGAGATAAAGCGTTATTTTGATTTTTTAAGAAACGGAACGTGCCCAAGAAACCTTACCATAATAGGAATTCAGATAAGAGGATAAAATGCCATTGAAATCAAGGAATAAGCTCTACTTGGTGACTTGAGTGCGTTTCGAAAATATTTTACGACATATTTTTGTATCTGGATAAATCGTAAAAAATTTTTAACTTTTGAGATAAACCAAGGTGACGCGATAAAATGTTGTCATTGAGCAGTTGAGGTCAATAAATAGCGTTCTTGGAGCTTCTGTTAATCACATTGGAAAGAAAATTTTAAATTTTATATATTCAATGATAGTTGTTATTTTCAAGGTTAATTTAATTTATATATTGAACTTAATTTTTTACATTTTTAAAAACTGTTTTCGGTGTTTGTGATAAGTTTCACAGTAAAAAACCTTCAAGATGTGAGAATCGGGAATTGATCAAAATATCGGAAAGCACAAATTAAAAATTTTAAATTAAGTTAAATGAATTATGTTCTATTTCAAGGAATATGCTCTATTTTAAATAGAAAAATGTCGATATTAGATTTTGGATTTCTATACCAGTGGTCTAAAACTGTGGGTCAAAACAAACTTGGATGTTTTGATGTAAATTAATGTCGTAAAGAATACTTAATTAGAAAATACGCTTTAAATTTTCTATGTTGCATATTTTTGATATTTTTATTTATATTTTTTATATGTTAAAAAATGTATGATATTGTCAAATATAATATGATGTTGTCAAACAGTGACAAATATTATCTGAGGTCCAGACTTACCCTCCTCATTCATTTTTTAAAATTCTAGTTTTATATAAATAAATAAAGTTTATAATTTTCAATGTTTTAATATGTTCTTATAATTTTGAAATCATGTCTTTTTTCATTTAAAGTTTGTTAATTTTAAAAAGAAATACAAATGCATATCAATCTATATATACAGTTCCGTAACTGACTGTCTCACTGACAGACATACAACGCACAGACCAAACCGCTGGACCTAAAGGGCTGAAATTTTGCATGGCGATTCTTCTTATAATGTAGGGGTGCATTAAGAAAGATTTTTGAAAAATTCTTCTTAGATATTTTTAAATTAAATTTTTAAGCTGTTTTAGTAACTGTTTTTAAGTTTTCATTTAAAATAATAATTTGAGGGTTATAAAATTTATATCACAAAAAAGATCATAAAAATTTCTTTAAAATGAAATCATTTTGGAAACTTTACCTCCATTTTCTAATTTTTGGTGAATTTTTAAAGATTCATTTTTAGAATTTAATTTATTAGATGCTGATCACGTGATTTCTTTTTCTGGTATTTTAAATAAATTTACCGTCACGTGCATAACAACGGAATAGACAAAAAAAAATATGTTTTTCTTGCTAATGCGGCAGACGATTGGACATTATCCAAAAAAAATATTTAAATACAGTAAAAGTTATGTTCCTCAAAGTGTACTATATTGACTGCACTATATTCTTTAGTGTATCCTATTAGATTTAATTTGAATATTTTCTTCTACATTATTTCGTCTATAAAAATATCCGTTACGACTTTTTATAAATATATATATATATATATATATATATATTTATATATTTTACATCAATTGTATACATTGATCGTCGTATTTACTATAAATAAATAAATAAATATATATATATATATATATATATATATATATATTTATTTATTTATTTATTTTCTTTGGCATTAATTGCATACATTGACGGTTGTATTTAATTTCAATGTACTCCGTAGCGAACTGCGGGTTTTCAGCTAGCATCTAAATATGAAGTTTCAGTTACACGAGATTTGCTACAAACATGTGCGAAAGGTGAATGATACATTTTTTATCGTCATTATGCAAAGTAAATATAAAAATGTACATTTGCAAAATAGTTTGTGGAACTTTACTTATTTCTGTTTTCTATTTTTTATTAACATTCCTCTAATTATTAAGAAATTCCTACTACCAAAATGGTTCATTATTTTCTAGTAATTTTTTTACTGAAAGAATGTGGATCGCGGTTATTATGTTTGCATACCACTATTCTGTACCACAAAAGATTTAAAAATTATTCGACCCTAGTTGAGCAGTGAGTGGTCATCGGAAATATGTGACCCCCTAAATAAGCCACATTCAACCTTTGTTTTTCTGTAGGGCCACATGGATATGTTTGCTAGGTTACAAAGTCCGAATAGTACACTATACCTCATATACAGTAACCACCGCTTATAGCGATCAGTGGTTATAAGAATCAACCGTTTATAAGAATCAATATCGCGAAAACAA
Organism: Dolomedes plantarius; assembly: GCA_907164885.2. Classification (NCBI taxonomy): domain Eukaryota; kingdom Metazoa; phylum Arthropoda; class Arachnida; order Araneae; family Dolomedidae; genus Dolomedes; species Dolomedes plantarius. The sequence continues at coordinate 74,463,402 of OU015503.1, forward strand.
AAACAAATGTATTATTTCCATGTTAAAATTTTCGCTTTAAAGAGTCAATCCACCGGTTTCAAGAATCAGTTTACACTCTCCGTTTTCCTTTCATTTTTCGAAAAAAAGCCATTTAAACCCTCAAAAGGCACGAAGTTCTTTCTTTTTTTAAAACAAAGAAAGATTGATAAGATGGGATGGAATATAGTCATAAAATTCATCCCTTTCTTTGTCAGACATAACATAATAGTGTCCCCTTGAACGCTTCAGCACAACACTGTCCTATTATCTTGACCCGGGGGCATCTTTACCCGTGCGGGTTCGATTTCACTTTTCTCTACTGACAAACAAAAATAGGGACTCTATTTTCCCACCTCCTACATCCTGGTTGCGACTTCCTGGACCCTGAAACACATAAATCTTTGGAGAAGTGTCCATTATCACTTAGGCAAACGTGACATTAGTAGATTCAGCACGTTATCAAACCGTGAAACGTAAGCTAGAAGGTGAATCTTCGTCTGAGACTATTAGTATTGAAAGAGGTATAAACAGCCTCCTGAAAACTTCATTACGTCAAACTACCATAGAAAACTTTTTTTTGCTCCCTTCCTGCAGTGGAAATGTTAAAACTGTTAAGCAGGTATGTTGTAACAAATATTGGATTTTTTCTTCTCTTACTATAATCATGTGTATCTACTTATAGGTCTAAAAATTAAGTTGTATTTTTAAAATGATAAAAAATAATTTTAATGAAAGATAAATAACGTAAATTAAAGAGAATTTTATGGTAAGTTATATAATATATGTATATATAGGTGTCTGTGTGCCTGTCCAAACACCTAAATTTCGGCTATAAGAATCAACCGCTTATAAGAATCAAAAACAGTAATAACAAACGTGATTCTTATAAGCGGAAATCACTGTATATGTATAAAACAGTTCCGTAACTGACTGACTAACTGACAGATAACGCACAGACCAAACTTCTGGACCTAAAGGGGTGAAATTTTGCATGGCGATTCTTCTTATAGTGTAGGGGTGCACTAAGAAAGATTTTTGAAAAATTCTTCTTAAATTTTTTAAAGTTAAATTTTTAATCTGTTTTTTTAATATTTTTTAAAGTTTGTTTTTAAACTAATAATCTGAGGATTATAAAATTTATATCAACGAGAAAGATCATAAAAATTACTTTTAAACGAAATCTTTTTCGAATCTTTCCCTCCATTTTCTGATTTTTGATGAATTTTTAAAGATTAATTTTTGGAATTTAATTTATTCAATGCTGAGTACGAGATTTCCTTTCTTTTTGTGATACTTCAAATTTATTTTGCGTCACGTGCATAACAACGAAATAAATTCGCAAAAAAAATATTACAATACAGTAAAATATAAAACTTAACCACTAGACTAATTCAGATGGATGTTTTTTTAAGAATTTAATTCAAATTAGTATGTTTTATGGATATTAAATTAAACCAATATATAAAACTGCAATTTCTCCTCAAAGTATACTTCTCCATGACGATAAATAAGTCTCGAGGCCAAAAAAAATTTCATGGACCGACTTTAATTTCGGAAAAAAATTAAATCGACTGTAGTAGGAAAAAAGTTTTAAAGCAAGAAAAATGTTAACCAAAAAAAAAAAACAGAAAAGAGAACTAAGCAAATTTTGACAAACTGTTTTAAAAATCCATGAACTGTAGCTTTTAGGGGCATAATTACAGTCAAATCCCGTTATAGCGAACCCCGGTATATAACGAACTCACGGATATAACGATCGAAAATTTTGATTCCGCCGTTTTCCTATTGTAAGTAATTTAATTTATATTGTGTCAGTACAATGTAGTCAATTTTAGTCGATTTAATTCATTAATGATCATTTTTAATATATTTTATCATTTTTTTCATACATCAGTATTGAATACACATTACAACTAATGAGTTATAAATTTTTTGAACTCTAGCATTTTTCTTAACGGTTCAGATATAGCGAACCACCGGATAAAGCGAACAAAATCTTTGGTCCCTTGAAGTTCGTTATAACGGGGTTCGACTGCACTTTGCAAAATAACGATAAAAACATGTCTCCCTCACCTTCTGTCTTTGTTTTTGGCGAATCTCGTGTTACTAAAATTTCATATTTAAACAATAATATGCATTTGTATTCCATTTCGGTTAATTTTAAAAAAATATTAAATTTAAAAAAAGAACGTGATTTCAAAATTATACGCATCATATTAAAACATTGATAATTATAAACTTCATTTATTTACATAACAATCTATATATATAAAACGCGTAGGCACAAAAATCGACGATATTTCTACACTCCAAATGGCAACGGCTGCAACTACTAGATGTAAACATTAGCTGCCGTCCGCAATTTGCAACGGCGTGTCAACATGGATTTACGCACAGTGGCGTAGCGAGCATAACTGGCGCCCGGGGCACGATACCTTTGTGGCGCCCCCCCCCCTGAAAAACATATAGTAATATAATATATAGACCCTATATTGGCGCCCTTGATAAATGTCACCGTAAATTAGTTTTAGGTTGGTGATTATTATACTTATTGTGGAGTATTTAATTGTGGTTAGTACATTGCTTGGCCCAATGGATTAATGATTACTCAGGTGTATGATCACAAATCAATTTATTAACTATCAACACACTATTTATACAGTTCACATTACTCATTATCTACTTCTTATCATTAATCCTTTAACATGTTAATACAACACACACATATATATATACCCTATCACTTATCCTACACTATTAATATTACTCGTTCTTGCCTTTCTATCACTATTCATTTAACATGTTAATACAATACATATAATAATATATATACAAAACCACAGATATTCGGTAACATATATCTATGACAACATGCAATATTACGCGCGGCTACTATCCTCCTATTAATCTAACTGAGCATCGGCACAAGATCATCAAATAAACAAAATCCCGTACCTGCTACTTGCACAGCTCGGAGAATCGTGAAGGACGATGAGAGGCTTGCGGCGGTCATCTGCGACACAAGGACTTTACACTCGGGGCCAGGGTGGCTGGTGGCGATCCTCTATGCATACGGGGCTCCGGTACTCTACAACCTCTTGGTAGCTGGCGCTCGCTCGGCGAAGGGGTGCGGCATGGGAGAGTTCGGGACTCCTGGGCAGTTGTCTCCTTCTAGGACTACGCTATCGGCTAGCAGTCAGCTCGACTTCACTCCTGGAGTCATTAGGTGTGCTCATTGAGTTAGGGTCGGCGCGGTAGGCTTTCGGCTCGTTGATCCTTCAATCGTCGGGCATATATTCATCGGCACTTGAGGGCTTACACCTCTATCTTCTTTATTCGTCTGCGGCCCTTTCCGTCTTTCTTGACTCCGACTTCTCCTCAGCGGATTCTAAAACTCATCTGCTCATTGCTCTTCAACTCTATCTCTCTCTCTCTTCTCTCTGATATATTTTTCTCCATCTCTATCTTTTACTTAACTCCCCCACTTAATTCGAGGCTTTCCATTGGTAGCCACCTCCTGACCAATGGGTAAATCTGGATACCCTTTATTGGTTCCAACTCTTTTTTTATATTACTATCTCCTCCACTCAAAATTGAAGGGGGCGTCAGTCGTTGCACCCTTCTGGAGAATTCTCACGCCCCTACATTCACACGCTTCTATTCGGACCCCCTACTGACCTCCTAACGCATTGAAGCTCGTAAAGTCTTAACTCGTATTTCACTAACATCAAATTTCGGACCCCTTCGTTTCCTATTTCTGCCTGTCCACATCATTAACTGCAGCTGGCCGCCGCTCCCTGCCATCAATTTTTCGACCGTTCCCCTTTTACATGTCAATTATCGTCTCCCTTTTTGACATAAACAGATCGTAAACTGCATCTGTACACCATTTATCCGCTGTTTGGAATATATCTTCTCCTCCTATTCTTTGTGCCCAACTTTGCACCTGTTTAATTTTCCAAAACTGTCGCCTACGCTGCGACAATAAACATATAATAACATAATATATAAACCTTATATTGGCACTACCCCCGAAAAGCATATAGTAACATAATATATAGACCTTATGTTAGTGCCCTCCCCTAAAAACATATAGTAATATAATATATAGACCTTATATTGGCACCCCCCACAAAATAATATAGTAATATAATATATATACCTTATATTGGCGCCCTACCCGAAAAACATATAGTAATATAATATATTGACCTTATATTGGGGCCCTCCCCTGAAAAACATATAGTAATATAATATATAGACCTTATATTGGAATCCACCTCGAAAAAATATAGTAATATAATATATGGATCTTACATTGGCGCCCCTCTGCGAGTGGCTCCCGGGGCATGATAGACCCCTTGCCCCCCCTTTGCTACGCCACTGTTTACGCACTGAAATCAGGAATGCTCGAAAGCGAGCTGCACGATCAAGTGAAAATTAGGAACAGTCTGAAGGAAGAAAGTGAAGAAGATATAATTAATTGACAGAGAGGCGTGAAAGAGAGAGCACAAATGATCGCGAGGTTAGGCTTAACCGTCGCCGGCACAGCCGCCGACAGCCAGAAATAGGTAATTTTCTACACTTTTTTCAGTAGTTGCTGAATTTTTACTCCATTTTATAAGTGAAGAAATTTTCAGAACAATTTACTATTTGATATGATTAAGTGTAGATATCTGAAATGTTATCAATAGTACATACAGAGAGTGATGTAATCCACGCTATATTTTAGTACTTGCTGAATTTTTACTCCATTTTTTAAGTGAAATAATTTTTCCCCAACAATTTCTTATTTGATGTAACAATAAAATAGAGATTTTTTTAATTTTGAAAAATAGTACATACAGAGAGGGATGTAATTTATAAAATCATTGGTGTTGGGTTTCTCAGTCTTATCTTTAACTCTGTTCTGAAGTAATGGAAATTCACACTTTTTAATCACGATGTTTTAGAAGAATCTTTATACCCTGAATAACGTATATTTATGATGACAGGTTATGGTAACATTCCTTACATATGTTACTTTCAGTTGAGTTGTTTTGCAAAAGAGAATATAAAACTAAAAGCGACCATGCTGGTCGCGGAGCGGCTAGTAAAATAGAAAACGAGAGTAAAATGAACGAGAAGGGTCAGTCTGGACCTCAGTTAATATATTTGACGCTGTTAGACACCTTATTTTAGAATATCGTATCAAATTGTTTTAACATTGAAAAATATAAATTTTAAAAAAATTAGAAATAGTACAGTCAAACCCCATTATAACGGACTTCAAGGGACCAAAGGTTTTGTTCGCTTTATCCGGTGGTTCTTAATATCCGAACCGTTAAGAAAAATGCTAGAGTTCACAAAATGTATGACTCATTACTTGCAATGTGTATTCAATAATGATGTATGAAAAAAAAATGATATGATCTATTAAAAATGATCATTAATGAATTAAATCGACTAAAATTTATTACATTAAACTGACACAATACAAATTAAATTACGTACAATAGGAAAACGTCGGGATCAAAATTTTCGTTCGTTATATCTGTGAGTTCGTTATATACCGGGTTCGCTATATCAGGGTTCGACTGTATGTAATTATAGAAAATTTAAAGCACATTTTCTAATTCAAAAATTTAGTATGATATAAATTTACTTAAAACTGTTCCCCATCCCTCCACTGTGTTTCTGACCAAAGTTTGCGCAGTACTGCTCTAGATTACGAAATGGCTTTGAAGAACTGTTGAAAGATCCTTAATAGGTGGCTTATAAAATGAATTTCCTTTCGCCTTTTTTTTACATAGTTCCAAAGACTGTAGAATAATTTTCTTACCATATCACGTTGACAAATACATGTCTTGAATTAACAGCAGAAATAAAATTAAATAAAGTTCATAAAACTAAATAAAAACGAAAAACATAGAAAACCATCTCTAAAATTTAAATTTTAGAGATATATTTGACAGAGTGTTTACTTAAACTCAGTAAGAAAAAATGTAAGATTCAACTTGAACACAATTTTGCATTTTTCACAGAGAGAAAATTCTATTGAAACGGAAGATTCTTAAAGTTAATACAGCCCAATATCAAAACCTATAAAATATTTTTTGTCGGTATATTTTTTAAGCGTCAGTAGTGTTTAATTAATAATACTTTCTCTAAATGCATACATATTTTTAAATAATTGTATAAAATCTGATACAGATGTTCATATTTCTATTGTGATTTTAAAAATCTGACTTTCTTTCATCGTTTGACCAACAATTTGCCTTACTTGTTACTTTGTTAGCTTCAACTCAAAAATTATCAGTTGGATAAATGATTAAGGTAATTTCAGCTTAATATTGATTCACAGCAATCGGGCAAAATTTTCAGTCGTCTAATTTAGTGTTAAGTTTGAGAAAACTATTTTCGGGAGAAATTCATCTTGCAAATTTGAATTTCCTCGATGTATTGCCCTTTAAAGTTCTCACATAGACAGAAAATGTCTATTTTTCTTGCCGTTATACTAAATTCTGGATTAGAAGGATAACTTATACCTTAAAACTGGATATTTGTTTCTAAATATTTAATTGAAACAGGGTAAAAATGTTTATTTATATGTTTCTAGCCCAGCGCAATTCAGTCTATAGTGTACACATTTGCCCAATTTAATAAATCCCAATTTACTAAATTTTTGATTAGAAGGATAACTTATACCTTAAAATTGGATATTTGTATCTAAATATTTAATTGAAACAGGGTAAAAATGTTTATTTATATGTTTCAAGCCCAGCGCAATTTAGTCTATAGTGTACACATTTGCCAAATTTAATTAAGTATACGAAAATACCTGTTACAACTTATTTGTAAAGTTTATGGAATACTAAATAAAACGGTACATTATCAATCAAAATACAAAATTAATAACAGTTCCGAGTCTTAAGAAAAAATGTTAGACTACTTACCCTAAATGAAAGCACGTTCTTCGTTATCTTCTTTTAAAATATTAAGCATCTTCAAGGTAGAAAAAATCCTAGGCTTTAATCTTATACCAGTTTCACTTTCATTTTAAATAGCAAGTCAAAAATAGTTGCTTCAAGACAAAAAACATCAAAGGCTTGAATCATATACCAATTTCACTTTCAGTTTAAATAGCAAGTCAAAAAATAGTTGCTTCAAGACAAAAAACATCTAAGGCTTGAATGATATACCAGTTTCAGTTTCAGTTTCAAGTCAAAATTAATCGCTGTCTACTCTTATTATTTCCGATAAAGCAAATAGCTTTCAAATTACTTTATTTGAATTCAACTTTAAGTGCAATGAACTCTGTTAAAACCACAGTTGAAGGCAATGCAAACATAGAAGGTTCCTAGCCAAAAAAATTCAATTATCTGAATTTAGAGACATAAACACATAAACACTTTTAAATTTAAATGATTTCAAATTCCCTCTAAAAAATCTGTCACATTCAAGATTTTTATAGAATTATAGGACAGCAAAATTTGATAGCTTCAGAACCACTGTCCCATAGAGCTAAAATCCACTGACATCGCAAGACTGAGCATGGCAGCGCTAGAACCTTTTATCTTGTCATATACGCACTGAAAACCTTCTGTGGTTATATTGTGGCATATGGCACAGTCAATATTCTTATAAACTGGTCCATCTGACCATTTTATAGGATCGACATACGACTTGCACCTCCTCCTAATTGCGATGTTTCGCCAGGAGGACGGACATGTCGACACCATATTCGAGATGCATTGCCTTATCCCACTGGTCACTCCTTGAGGTCGCTGGAACAGCAGGTGACACTCGTGAAATTTCCACTGTCCTTCAGTGTCTGTTTTCCAGACACCCCACTGCTGCTTGTCCTCAACATATGTCAGATTTTGCAAAACCTGCAGTGGTCTTATCTCCAAGCTGGGGCACAGGGCCTTCATTTGCCACTCAACGAGATCTTCTGGGTTTTCGTCGTTGCAAAGTCCGCAGTAGTAGTTTTTGTACGTGAATTCTTCCTTTGGGCTAGTCACTGGCACTGCCTCGGTAGCATCGTTCGTTTCTCCGACTTCGTGTCTGGCAGATTCACACTTCTTCCTCATGTGTTCGTGTCCAGACCAACTATCCTTACAAGTATCCACCATCCAGAAATCTTTGTTCTCACCGTGAACGAAGATGCAGTTAATGTTGTGGATGCGTTGCGTATTCACTCGGAAACTCCTAAAAGGAGCGTCCTGGCAACAGTCGTTGTATATCAGAGAACATTTGCTGTCGCAGAAGCAGTTGTCTGAACGAGGACCATTTAGACAGGAATTTGGACATTTAGGGATCAATTTCCGGTGCTCTGAACTAACGCTGTACAGGCAGCATAGAAGGAATATCAGTACTATCTGGTATAACAACATTTTCGATTTATCCAAATTTATCACAAAGAAATGTTTGTCAAAAGTCAATACACCAACTTTTAAAGAATCTGTTAAAGAGCTTGAAACTTGCAAGATTCTGAAATTTCATGGAAAAAGGGATGTATTAAACTGAAAAACACTGAGGTCTAAATCTTCCATTTGGGAGGAATACATATGTATATACGGATTGATAAGAATGAATATATACGAATTTGCTTTCTTTCCACTTTTTTCGATAGTTGTAAAAGAGTTATCCTTGGAGATTTGATCCTTTTAAAACAGTATCTACATTCGGTCAGGCTAATAGTTTCACGGTCAAAATATTAAATAATTAGTTCATGGACTGTTACTTAGCGTAATACATGATATTTCAGTCACAATAAAATTCGGGCTTAATAATTTTAATCCTATACAAATGATCATAAGTTTGGTTGATCCAATGTTTATAGCTGTATCAACCTTGCAAGACTTGATGCATAATATTTAAATACTTATAATGATGCTGTCCTCCGAAAGTAAATGATCAAAAGATCCTTTAAAGAAAATTTTTCTTTCAAAATCCAGGAAAAAGAAGAAATTTCAATAATTTGCACTTGAAAAAAAAATTCTTGATTAAGAAAGTAACTTCCAATAGAAAATAAACATCGAGAGCCAATTTCAAACGTTCTAACAAATATTTACCAAGAATTCCCTAATTTTGTTTCATAAATAGTAGTAAAGGATACTTTGGCCGAATTAAACTCAAAAGAAAGGAAAGGCAAATGATAAAATATGATTAAAGGCACATTTCAACAAACAAAACTCGCTTTAATGTCCTCCACAATGAGACGGCCGACGGCGTGGAAACAGTAGATTATGCCCCTCCACCCATTTATAACTGGAATAGACTGATTGCTTAGGATTTGGAAGCAGCTAATCGAAAGGAAACGGACGTTATGTTTGCTCATCGCGACATCCGCCAGAGGTAGAAAGAAAAACAAAAAACTCACCGGGCAGCTTTCTTGCTTCTTTTTTGTTAGCCACTTTATATCTGCGGTTTGTTTTCGCGTAATGGAAGCTACCGAAATGCGTTTCCAGTTAGCTATGAAAGAGTGTCGTAATCATTTATTAGGAGTAATTATTACGGCTGTCACTGAATGTTTTGCGCTTGGCCAGGGGCGTGCTTCGGGTTTTAGCGACCCTGGGCGAAACACATTTACTGGCAATCAAATTTCTCTACATACTGAGTAGTGGGTCTTGTAAGACATCTCCGATCCCCCCTCCCCTCTCACCCACCCCCCGAAAAAAACTACATCCACTACTGATTTTACTAATTATCACTTTTAATGCATTACGTTTCGATGCTAAAAAACCTACATTCTAGCCACGTAAAAGAATATTATACATGAAATTACAACTGGTCCACTTAAATATAAAATTAATCAATTTTTATGAATAATGAAGCAATGGAAAAATTATTTACACCATTTAAAAAATGTAAATTGTTAAAAACAAATACTTACATGTATGAATTTGTTGGTTTTAAAGCAATTTTTATTGCTTTCTGGGCAGCAAAATTGTCTATTATAAGTGAAAAGTCCACAGATGATGAGAGATAATTTTCATTAGATATAAGTGTCAAGGAGGACAGGCGTTCAATCTGTATTCAAAGCATACTGACTGTACCTGCTTTGTGATATTTTCAATTCTTCGAGAAGTGGGAAATAAAATTGATTGATAATTAAAGTTTACTATAACTGAATTGAAGATAAATCATGTTTTTCTAACCGAGAATTTTTTCGAACCAAAAGGGTAGTTTGCCAATTAAGATTCTTTCTACGATTCTTTTCAATAAATCGAAACATATTTTTTTATAAGTCGAATTATAGAAACCGCGAAAAATGAGGGATTTCTTTAAAAAAAACCGTAACATTTAGAAAAGTGTTGCGATGAGGAATAAAAATGGCAGCCCAAAATTTTTAGCGGCCCTTGGCGGTTGCCCAATTCGCCTCCCCCCCCCCCCCCTCACAAGCACAGCCCTGCGCTTGGCACACAACAAACCATAACGTTTTGTTAAAAAAAATATTTGATAAGTTTTATGAGCAGGGCCTGGCTTATCAATTGTCGCACCTGATGCAAGTTTTAAAAACGGACCTTTTCAAATTTTTGGAGAGATTCTTAAGAAGAAAAATTCTGCTTAATATAATACAAGGTGAGCCCATAAAGTAACCGGACATTTTTTATAAATAAGAAAAATATTACTCACCTTCAAATAAATTTATCTCCTTAAAAACAATTGCCAAAGGAATCTATACAATTTTTCCAACGTTTCTTCAAGTCATCGAAACACTGTTTATAGGCCTTGGAACTAAACGTTAGCAAAATATGCGTAACATTTGATTTAATATCCGAGACGTTTTCAAATCTCTGTCCTTTCATGAATTTTGCATTTTTTGGTTACGAAGGATTTATTCACGACGAATTTGCTTCTGAATATCAAACAATTAATCAGTATTTTTACAAGGAGGTGCTTTTTCGATTAAGAAACAGGATAAGGCGAGTTAGGAAGAAACTGTTTGATTCTGGGCAATGGTTTCTTTTACGGAGTTAGGAATCTCTGTCCTTTCATGAATTTTGCATTTTTTGGTTACGAAGGATTTATTCACGACGAATTTGCTCCTGAATATCAAACAATTAATCAGTATTTTTGAAAGGAGGTGCTTTTTCGAAATTTTTCCAACGTTTCTTCAAGTCATCGAAACATTGTTTATAGGCCTTGGAACTAAACGTTCTCAAAATATGCGTAACATTTGATTTAATATCCGAGACGTTTTCAAATCTCTGTCCTTTCATGAATTTTGCATTTTTTGGTTACGAAGGATTTATTCACGACGAATTTGCTCCTGAATATCAAACAATTAATCAGTATTTTTGAAAGGAGGTGCTTTTTCGAAATTTTTCCAACGTTTCTTCAAGTCATCGAAACATTGTTTATAGGCCTTGGAACTAAACGTTCTCAAAATATGCGTAACATTTGATTTAATATCCGAGATGTTTTCAAATCTCTGTCCTTTCATGAATTTTGCATTTTTTGGTTACGAAGGATTTATTCACGACGAATTTGCTCCTGAATATCAAACAATTAATCAGTATTTTTACAAGGAGGTGCTTTTTCGATTAAGAAACAGGATAAGGCGTGTTAGGAAGAAACTGTTTGATTCTGGGCAATGATTTCTTTTACACGATAATGCTAGGCCCCATACAGCCATTTCTGTACAACAATATCTTGCTAAGGGTTCAATTACAGTAATAAATCACCCACCATATTCTCCCTATTTATCGCCAGCTGATTGTTTCATTTTCCATGAAAGAACTGATATTTGAAAACGTCTCGGATATTAAATCAAATGTTACGCATATTTTGCGAAAGGTTAGTTCCAACGCCTATAAACAGAGTTTCGATGACTTAAAGAAACGTTGGAAAAATTATATAGACTCCTTTGGCGATTATTTTGAAGGAGTTAATATTACTTGAAGTTGAGTAATATTTTTTTTATTTATAAAAAAAATTGTCCGGTTAGTTTATGGTCACACCTTTTGAAAGATATTTGCAGGAAACTATGCATTAAATTAAAAGAAAAGTTTTATTCATTTGAAAAAAAAGAAAGTTTAAAAGTTACAGTACATAAAGAAAGCAGAAAAATAAATTTGAATATTATTTGCTATGTAACAATAATAGTTAATCTTCAAACGGTACAATGGTTTGAGACGAAATACATGATACGGTCGGGTTGGATCCGATCCATTCTCTTTTTTGATGAAGTTTTTGGTATAAATAAGTACACAATAAGCATTTTTGTTGTATAAAAACATTTATTGATATTTTTTATGAAATAAAAACCTTTTTGTAGAAAAAAATGACCAACGAATTGTAATTTTGCTAAACAAAGAAAAGCTCTCTGGCATTTACTTAGAATGTTGTATATATTAAGTATAATATGTAATTTGGTCTTGTACCTAGTTTTAGAAGTTAGTGAAACCAACTTTCCCAGCACAAAATTATGAAAAATAGTATAGACTGACATTTTTGGCCTTCAAAATCGAAATAAAAATATTAAAAATCTTAAATTTTTTTTTTACTGCTACTGGGTTTGGCGGGCAGCCAAAATTATAACTCGCGACGGATTTTGAATGTTTTCTTTCCCGAGGACCGTAAACCTACGTTAAAATAAGTGTATAACGTACAGGGTGGTCATAAAGAAACTTTGCCGATATATGGAGCTCTAGCGGCTGTTTCGTTCAACCGATCGAGATGAGATTTCAGATATAGTTATTCAGATGTATGAGCTCGGGATTCTGAGAACGGCAACACAGTGACGCTCACGGTTACGGTTATATGTATAGAAACTCGAAATTTTCAAATGGCAACGCCCACTTTTTCCCGTCGCAAAATGCTCAGCGCATGCGAAAACCCTATAGAGCGTTGGAACGGTACGTGTATCCCCCAAAAAAACGAACGCGTTGTGCACGCACAAAAAAACAGCTCTGCGAATGGCTAACAAAAACACGATCAGAGAGCTTTTTATCGGTTTTCTACGCTGAATGTCTGGCGAACGGCATTCTGTGATTGGTTTCTAGCCTCTGTCATATGAAAATTTCCTCCGTGAACCCCGATCGTGTTTTTGTTGGCCGTTCGCAGAGCTGTTTTTGTGCGTGCATGACGCGTCCGTTTTTTGTGATACACGTACCGTTCCAACGCTTTTTAGGGTTTTCGAGCTCATACCTCTGAATAGCTATATCTGAAATCTCATCTCGATAGGTTAAACGGAACGGCCGCTAGAGGTCCATATATCGGTAAGGTTTCTTTATGATCACCCGGTAGTTTAGCAAGTCTTGTGAATGCAAGAATTAAATTCAGCGTTTAGATAAATGATGGGGGGTGGCGCTATAGTAATGTTACAATGACGTAATTTTTAGGATAGAATTGGCTGCTCTTTCGCCATAACCTTCACTTACGGAATTGGGGTGTGTACGCATCTTTTATTTTGCATTAGGATTTTGTGTGCTTGCATGTAAGGTGCGTTGAGCCCATACTGTAAGTTGTGTTTGTCTTTTCATTTTCTTTTTGACTTATTGCTTCTTTGGGGGACTCGGGGACTTGGGATGTTTTTTGGGCTTACCTGCATCCTATTCAGAAAGTTCCCCTTGAGGTAACTGACATGGTCAGGCCCCCTGATGAAGAGACCTGTCGGTTACCTCTATTGTTTTATGGTTCAGTTTCGGCACTTATACAGAATCTTGCCGTTGGTGCGTGGATGCCCAGAGTGCTTGATTTCTGTTTGTTTCTTGTCTATATTTGTATTATTTTTATCTATCTATGTTGGATTAGGTAAATGATAGTTATAGTACTTTTTCGTTCATTGTTTCATGATTACACTAAAATAGTGATGCAAACAGCGTATAACCGTTGTGTTGTTAATGCTGCTGTGTGCTAACTTATTGGATTCGCTCACCTCAATGTTAACTTATGGAGAAATCCAAAAAACAATACCTGCCATATCCGAAGGTATACGGTAAGTAATGGCTGACGACTAAACGTGCGATGGCTTACAAACTTCAACAATTAAATTACACTTCTTACATAATTCAAAACAGCAAAGTTCAAAAGCCTCAGTGTTCAATACACGAGAAAAACTCAAATTAATCCATAAATGCAATTAATCATATACAGGGTGTCCCATAAATACCGCCCAAACTCTGCACAGTCAGATTCCTCGTTGTGAGTACATAAAAAATGTCCAAAGAACTGTACCTGTACGACCCATAGTTTTCTAGAAAAATACGAAAAACAAAGTATGACGTCACAACCGGTGCAAGGAAAAAACATTTTATTAACATTATCGTCGGAAAAGATATGCAAATACTGCTGATGATGTGTCAAATTAAGTGTTTTTTCCTTGCACCGGATGCGACGTCATACTTTGTTTTTCGTATTTTTCTCGAAAACTATGGGTCTTACAGGTACAGTCCTTTGGGCATTTTTTATGTACTCCCAACGAGGAATCTTGCTGTGCAGAGTTTGGGCGGTATTTATGGGACACCCTGTATATACAATTACTACAATTTGCACAATCACAATTGATACATAAATTACAAAATTTACTTTCTAATAAAAACAACAAACCAGAATTATAAACTTGACTTTAAATCTAAAAATAGCACCTTTACAAACAATATAAGCATGACTATCAAGCACAAAAAACATGTTCAAAAATGCAAACAACTTTTACAAGCAATTTAAACAAAGCCAATAAACTTATTGTATAAGCTCATATACAACCTATAACTGCATTAGACATTTGTATACAATTATAAACAACTTTGCTATCAATTATACATAGCAAAACTCTTTCAATTAACTATTATTTCTTTGAACATCGAAACAAACACATTAAACTTGACACTATGACATTAACCTATGGAGAAATTCTAAAGAATATCCGACCCGTCCGAAGGGCCAGGGGCCATGCCCAGACCCAAAAACAAAAACCAAATCACCAATGATAAACCAAAACTACTTAATGGTAAATATTTTAGGTAACCTATGGAGAAAATGTGTCTACTATTTGCAGCTACACAAATGTTTGAGAATCACTATATTAGAGGAAGGAGTGGAGAGGTGTAGGGTTTGGAGATAATCCAAAAGTGGGGCCTAGACATAAAAAAGGTTGAGAATCACTATATTAAATTGTTAGAGTTCGGTTTTGAAATAAAATATGTAGAAGAATCTTCATATAACGAACTCTTAATTAACGATAAGTTCTACTTTACAGTCGAACCCCGTTATAGCGAACCGTATATAACGAACTCACGGATATAGAGAACGAAAATTTTGGTCCCGCCATTTTCCTATTTCACGTAATTTAATTAGTATTGTACCAGTTCAATGTAATCAATTTTAGTCGATTTAATTCATTAATGATCATTTTTAATAGACTTTATCATTTTTTTCCATATATCATTATTGAATGCACATTCCAACAAATGTGTTATACATTTTGCGAACTCTAGCATTTTTCTTAACGGTTCGGATATAGCTAACCACCGGATAAAGCGAACAAAACCTTTGGTCCCTTGAAGTTCGTTATAATGGTGTTCGACTGTAATACCATAAAATCCCATAAATGGTTTTAAAAATTCCATTTGGACATTTCAAGTTTGAATAGCTTTTATTGAAATTTTTTATACATATTTTAAGTTTTTGTTGTCTATTTTACAAATGAAAGTTAATATTTAACATTGAACGTTCATTTATTTATTAAAGTTCATAATTGATAATAATACAGTCGAATCCCGTTATAGTGAACACGGTTTATAACGAACTCACGCATATAACGACCGAAAATTTTGGTCCCGCCGTTTTCCTATTGTACGTAATTTAATTTGCATTGTGTCAGTTAAATGAAATGAATTTTCGTCGATTTAATTCATTAATGATCATTTTTAATAGATTTTATCATTTTTTCATACATCGTTATTGAAAACACATTGCAACTAATGAGTTATATATTTGTGAACTCTAGCATTTTTGTTAACGGTTCGTACATAACGAACCACCGGATAAAGCGAACAAAACCTTTGGTCCCTTGGTGTTCGTTATAACGGGGTTCGACTGTAATACCATGAAATCCCATAAATGGTCTTTAAAAATTCCATTTGAACATTTCAAGTTTGAATAGCTTTTGTTGAATTTTTTTTTATATATTTTAAGTTTTTTGTCTATTTTATGACTGAAAGTTTAATATTTAATATTGAATGTTCATTTGATTATTAAAGTTCATATTTGATTATAATACCGTGAAATGCCATAAACGGTTATTTAAAAATTCCATTTCAACATTTCAAGTTTGAATAGCTTTTGTTGATTTTTTTTATATATTTAAGTTTTTGTTGTTGACATTATGAATGAAAGTTAACATTTAACTTTGAATGTTCATGTGATTGCTAACCCGGCAGTAGTCGCGCGTCGGTCGATTCCCCGCCATTTTTCAATTGTTCACATGTAACCTCCCGCCCCTTTAACTTGTATTGATAAGATTCCTGTTAACTGACCTTATATATTATTCCTACTCACGTGTCAGATACTAAGATCCTTCCCGGTTTTCTTGGAAGTTATTGCTTTTGAAAGATAAAATCGGTTTTTGAAATTAAAAAAAAAATTTTTTTACATTTTTTTCCTATGGAGAACAATGCATTTTGATTCCAAAGTTGGTCATTTAAAAGATACAGTAATATAACTTGATTTTCTTACTAAAATGCCCATTTCAAATGCCCATTCGTTTTAATAAACTATAATTATGAAAACATATTTAAATTTTATTTTGCTTGAGTTTGCTAGAGGTTAATGCTGTTCTGTTAGAATTCAATTCCAGACTGGCACATGAAAATTTATCTTTTTCTAATGCAGGTATGCTAATATCATACCAGGTGGTGGTGGGTGTTTATACGAATAACAAATTTTTCTTTTTTAGGGTTGGGTGAGACTGTAAATTAATAGTGTCTCTTATAAAAATTCTCCCTCTCACTTAATTCAAAGCCGTCTGTCTGGTGGACGGATGGCCTGAGCGTAGCTGGCCGAAACCCGGTTATATATAATAATTGATAAATGATTTTTGCATTATTTTCAACTCAAAAATGATTTAAATGTAGATAATGTTAATGTTTTTTTGCAGGGAGTAATTTTTTGTTGACTTGAAAAATGATTCAGATATTATAATTGATAAATGATTTTTACATTATTTTCAACTCATTAATGATTTAAATGTAGATAATGTTAATTTTTTTACAGGGAGTAATTTTTTACTAACTAATGCATGCATGCATGATACTAACTAATGCATGAATGCACGAATGCATGTTACTAACTAATGCATGCATGCATGTTACTAACTAATGCATGAATGCACGAATGCATGTTACTAACTAATGCATGAATGCATGTTACTAATAACTAATGCATGAATGCATGTTACTAATAACTAATGCATGAATGCATGCATAAATGTCACTAACTAATGCATGAATGCATGCAACTAAGGGCCTGTTCACATAGGAGTCCGTTGCGTTGCGTTGCGTTAAGGAAAAGATGACGTTGAGACGAAAATAAACCAATCATAGGCCTCCAAACGATTAGCAATGAAATTTTTAACGCCTATGATTGGTTTATTTTCGTCTCAACGTCATCTTTCCCTTAACGCTACGCAACGGACTCCTATGTGAACAGGCCCTTACTCACTCACTCACTCAACAAACAACACAACGCCACTGAAGAAAATGACTGGTGTTATTACCAAAAGCAATTTGTAGTTTAGGCGGAGGACCTGGATCCGACATAATTGCAGTTTGGGCTGCTTTAAACTCTGTCTTCTCACATTTTGATGCCCCTGTAGCAGTAGTGGATTACATGGTTAACTGGAGTTACTCATTTTGTTCCATTTTAAAGGAATTAGGCTCTGGTTCATATGATGCTTTTGGTAATAACACCAATCATTTTCTTCAGTAACTAACTGACTGAATGACTAACTCACTAATGTATGCATGTATGCATGCATGTTACTAACTAATGTATGAATGTATGCATGTTACTAACTAACTAATACATGATGCATGCATGCATGTTATTAACTAATGCATGAATGCACGAATGCATGTTACTAACTAATGCATGAATGCATGTTACTAACTAATGCATGAATGCATGTTACTAATAACTAATGCATGAATGCATGTTACTAATAACTAATGCATGAATGGATGCATGCATGTGACTAACTAATTCACGAATGCATGCAAGTAACTAACTCACTCACTCACTCAACTCAACAAACAACACAACGCCACTGAAGAAAATGAATGGTTTTATTACCAAAAGCAATTTGTAGTTTAGGCGGAGGACCTGAGTCCGACATAACTGCAGTTTTGGCTGCTTTAAACTCTGTCTTCTCACATTCTGATGCGCCTGAAGCAGTAGTGGATTACATGGTTAAATGGAGTTACTCATTTTGTTCCATTTTAAAGGAATTAGGCTATCTGGTTCATATGGTGCTTTTGGTAATAACACCAGTCATTTTCTTCAGTAACTAACTGACTGACTGACTAACTCACTAATGCATGCATGTATGCATGCATGTTACTAACTAATGCATGAATGTATGCATGCATGTTACTAACTAACTAATGCATGAATGCATGAATGATTGTTACTAACTAATGCATGAATGCACGAATGCATGTTACTAACTAATGCATGTTAACCTAATTCCTTTAAATGTTAGTAACATGTATGCATGTTACTAATAACTAATGCATGAATGCGTGCATGCATGTTTCTAACTAACTAACTAACTAATGCATGAATGCATGCTGCATGTTACTAACTTTTCAATAAAAATTTTCATTCAAATCGAAATTAACCAGCAGCTAACTGAAGCATGCTAACAAACTCACTAACGCACGCACGCATGCGCGTGTGTGCGTGCGTTTCAATTTCAACTTTTTTTTGGTCCAATGATGAAAGGCTAACTCTAGATGAATTCTGAGGGCTAGGTACTCCGTAGCGAAGCACGCACGCATGCGCGTGCGTGCGTTTTATATTTCAGCTTTTTTTGGTCCAATGATGAATGGCTAAATGTAGCTGAATTCTGAGAACAAGTACTCCGTAGCGAAGCACGGGTATTCAGGTAGTACCGGGTGGCCATAATTAAACTGACAGTGCTCACAGTGTTCTGTAGCGCGATCTATTTGCGAGAATGACGCCACATTTTGTAGGAAGATTAAACAAGACGGGGGACGAAGGATTCCGCGAAAAAATAAATTAGTTCCAAAAGTCACCGCTAGGGGAATATTTGGCGCTGTATAATAGAAAATAGAGTGTTAACAAATGCAAATCAATACGGAAATTACATTTTATTTTGCATTCAAATGAGGTTCAATGTGACTGCCGTTGTTGTGGACCACATATTGCATTCTGTGCACAGTATGCACAACAGCAGAAAGTAACATGTCTGCAGGAATCTCCCGTACAGTCCGTGATATGTTATCCTTCAACGTAGCCAGGTCCTGGACCACTCCTTGATAGACCTTGGACTTAACCCATTTAGGACTGGCGTTGCGAAAACGCAACATTATTTTCTGTATTTTTTAAAGGCATGTTCAAAATTTTGTACGTCTGAAGTAACATTTTTATTTTATTTATTCTCTATACTTCAATTGATCAAATAATTTTTTTGTTTTCTCATTTCCCCACTTTTAGCACTTGCAAAAAATTGTTTTTTTCTCGTGTTTTGAAAGGGAAAAAAATGACTATTTTCAAATAATAACCTTAATAGCATCACATGATAAATTTCCAATTTGATGCTTGTTCCGAGTTTACTAGAGACTAAAGAACAAAATGACTTCAACAGATAAATCATAATTTTTGTTTTTATGTTTCTCAATTCATATTTTTAAAAATGTTGCGAAAACGCAACATCAGTCCAAAGTGTATTACTTATTTCCAATGTGTTTTAGTAGTGCTGCCTAGTTTTTCATGCAGTAAATTGGTATTGTTTGCATTTCGGATAAGTTTGTCTCTAGAAAAAAGCGATTTTTGACATTGGAAGAGACATTGGAGTATTTTCATGGGCTAGATGATGATATTTCAGAATCGTCCTCAACAGAAGCTAATGAGGAACTATAATTCGTCATTATCCCTCCAGATACGGATGATTTGACGGATGAAGAAGATATTGATGATAATATTTTATGTGAAAATGTCGAATCACCTAAAGACATTGCAGGTGAAATCGACATTTCTTTTTCTAATAAATGTAAAAGTAAGCAATATAGTAAGAAAAAGGGAGACTCTACATGGATGTAATGAATTCTAAAATAAGTTTATTAGAGTTTAAGAGATCTATATCTTTGAGAGAGCCATATGTTTGATAAAAAGGCTTGAAGAAATGCCAATGATTTCTGTTTTACCTGAAACTTTACATTTTGGAAGACCATCTTCAATTCAAAATCTAATTCTCAACGAAACTCGGAAAAACCGTATGGGCCATATTATTACTAAAAATAGTAAAAATAAACAAAAAAATGTAAACACTGCAAAAGTCAAACAAACTGCAAAAGTCAAACACTGCAAAAGTCAAAAGTAATAAGTGTAATGTACCTCTTCATGCTAAATGTTTCAAAGATTTTAAAAATAAAAAAAAAATTTATAATTTTAAATTTTTATATTTTTAAAATTTTTATATCGCTTTGGACTGATGTTGCGAAAAGCAACATTTTGTAACTCTCGTAAAAATAAATTTAATTTTATGGAAACAACTTATTTGTGTAATTAATGTTCTAAGAAGTGTTAAAACACTGTTTGGTGCATTTCCAATAAAGGAAACATGGAGCAGTCCTAAATGGGTTAAGGTAACCCCATAGCCAGAAGTCGCATGGGGTAAGATCAGGCGACCGAGGTGGCCATGCAGTTGGAAAGTAGCGGCTAATGACTCTTTCTGTTGTGAATTTCTGTCGTAGCAGCTGTTGCACCAGTACAGAAACGGGTGGAGGGGCTCCATCTTTCATGAAAATGATTTCCCCCAGGCATTGTCTTTGCTGAAGTGCCGGAATGACAAAGCTGTTCAACATGTGGCGATATTTCTCTCCGGTAACAGAACAGGTTTCAGGTCCTGTCGGGGTAATGTTCTCATAGAAGAATGGACCTACGATAAATTCCGCTGTGAACCCACACCAAACAGTTACGTTTGGTGAATGTAAGGGAATTTCTGTGACTGCATGTGGTGATTTGTCATCCCAAATTCGGCAGTTCTGGGTATTCACAGTTCCATGCAGGTAAAAGTGGGCCTCGTCTCCCCATAAGATTTTCCACGGCCAAGCATCATCCACTTCCATTCTGGCAAGAAAGGTGAGAGCAAAAGTCAATCGCTTATCATGGTCGGGGTACAGTAACTCCTGTACACGGCTGATCTTGTTACGGATAGAAGTTGATAATCTTTCGTAAGATTTTCCATATCGTACTGTAAGGCATATCCATATTCCGAGCTAATCCACGAGCGCTAGAGGTGGCAGCAATATTGTCTGGTCCTCTGTCTACAATCACCGTGGCAACTGCTTCGATTGTATCCTGTGGTACAGGTTTTCGTCCTCTGCCTGACTGAACCTTCAGAGAACCTGTTTTCTCAAACGTCGCATCCATTGCTTTTAGCCCATTAACTGACACAGGACCGTTACCTTTACGCATTTTTTGTGCGTTCTAAAAGCACGAAGAGCAGCTGACGCGTTGCACTGGTTGAGGTAAAAGAATTTGACCAGTAACGCACGCTCGACTAAAGAAGGAGACATTGCACATAAACTTTCAATCCGATTGATTCGAAACGTAACACATTGCCTTTTAAAACCCAAGGAGCTGGCACTGTGCCAATGGATGTAACGTAAAATTTGAATAAAGAACTTCTTCTTCTGCTCAGCGTACGTTATATTGCAGATCACGAGACTTTATCGGTGTTTATGTAGATTTTACGCTTTTTTAAAAGTGTTGCCATATTGAACTTGAACTAAATAAGAAAATGCGCATAATAAAAGGTAATTTTATTCTGTATTAATTTGCATTTGTTAACACTCTATTTTCTATTACACAGCGCCAAATATTCCCCTAGCGGTGACTTTTGGAACTAATTTATTTTTTCGCGGAATCCTTCGTCCCCCGTCTTGTTTAATCTTCCTACAAAATGTGGCGTCATTCTCGCAAATAGATCGCGCTACAGTACACTGTGAGCACTGTCAGTTTAATTATGGCCACCCGGTATATATATAAAACTGAAACAGAAATTAACGAATGGAAAGGGTGATCCTGGACCTCTGATACTATTTGTTGAAATAATTCATTCATTTACTCTCATATCATCTACGGGGTTAAGTCTTGGTCGTTGCTTGGTTTTTATACTGGTCTTTCTTGGAACACTACAACATCCGAAAATGTGCGACGAGTCCGTATGTCCGCTATTCGGCGAGGAAGTTGTCGCCATACAAATGACTATCAGAGTGATGGAAACTTTAGAAAACGGCTTCGGGAATGCCTCGAAATTAATGTTTGCCTCTTGAGTGATGGTACTTTGAAAACATAGAGGGGAAAATACAGATGGTGAGTACTTTTCGAAAATATAGAGCTTTTTTTCGTAAATTGTTTCGTTCACTTTTTATTACCCTTTGAAAAGTGGGGGGTCTATTCTACCGCACTCTGTAATTACTTGTATTTATTCGGGTAATAATCCACTATTTACTCACGGTTTCAAAACTAGTTGCTAATTGTAAAATCGTTTTACTTTTCAAGTAAAACATTCTATAAAAATATAGACCAGTACAATTTATCACTGAGAATGTATTTTTTAAAACTTGTTTTTCTTTTAATTAGGATAATTAGATAATGCTAAATTTCTCTTTTTGCTTTTAAACAGAACGTCCAAAAGTTCTAATCGCGTTATAGCATAATTTGCAGAGAAAACAGCCCCAAAAAAATAAACATATGAGAAATATATGCTGTTAGTACCTCTTTCACGCATGAAATTTCCTTCTAATTTTTATCGCCGAATGAAATCGTCACGTGTCTATGATGACGCAAGCATTTAGCATTTCTGGGTATAATGCAATATCAATTATGTCTGGAAGAATGAATGAAACATAAAGGATATTTTCCCCAAAGGGACATGTCACTTTTACTGAGACAGTTTGCTACAAATAAAAGGAACCATTTTACAATGTTTCCGACAATGTTTCCGACTGATACATTTTAACATAAAATTTACTGTACATTTAAAATAGGAAATTTAAAAGGGAAAAAAGGCCTGCTCGTAAGTAGACATTATAAACTCTTAAAGATAATTTACAGTTCGTAAAATACATATACCTTCCAACTACAACCCTGACCAAGAAAATAATACTGGCGTTATTGCTGGGATGTCATTTCTGAACCTTACAAAGTTTGTGTCACTCGGTGGGATGCTATATAGCTGTAACAAAATCATGTCAAGACACTGCTTTGTTGTTTTATTCTAGTTCAGCTCCTAACATGAGACACAATAAGTTCACGAAGGCGCAAAACATCTGTGACCAATTGACGTTTTAAAATTGGTGTTTTAATGCGGAAAATCCTCATTATGAACTTGATTTCCCGCTAAGCCTAAAGTGTTGTTGCATCCTACAGAATTTTACGACCTCGACCCTAACCCATCATGCCTAGGTTTCATATGGAAATGTTTCGTTCCCAATTACTTTTCTGTGACCTTGCTAATGTTTTGCAGTATTTTGTTCACACTCTTATAGTTTTTATCTATACACGTTGTACAAACTTTTATAAAACCTCTCTTGGGTTGTTTGGTTTCACAAACAGTTTTCATGTCATCTACTCTTCTTTCCAATGTCTTGCCCAACTGATCAGTTTGAGTAATAGCTAATTCCCCCAATGAGTGTTCGTTACAGTGGCAATCTTCTTTCGAAATCGGCAACGTGGTCCTATTGTTTCCGCTGTTTTTATTATATCGAGTCCTTTCTGTTTAGATAATCTAAATGATTAGGTGGACTTTAGATATTCTTATATTAATATTTTGTACAGCCTGTCTATGAAAGATTCACTTCTTATAATAACGGACATGAAAAAAATTCCAGAAATAGTAAAAAATCAAGATTAACCTCTTGTATAAAATTTTTCTAGTGTTTCTGGCGTCTACATTAAGATTTATCCGACTTTGTAGACGATGAATACTATTTACCTGGTATTCAATATTTTCGTTTCAGGTTAATTGTCGGAGATTATGGCAAATACTAGTGCGTAAAACTGTCATTTATGTAGACGAAAGTTTCTTTAAAAAATTGATTTTGTTAATATGAATTTCAGGTACAATCAGCATAAAGTCTCTCTGTGAATCCATACTCAGCATCGCAAGAAACACGACAACCCCTCCCTAGGAATTTCAGACCCCGAAATACAACCTCTCTTTATTCCTTGTACTATCGATGTATTTGGAAAGTTATTTTACGTAACGCGACAGAAACCTCACCCCTCACATCTGTTATAACAGCCCAGAGAGACGTTATGATGCCTAAGAGGATGCCACTTGTTTTTAACTAGAATTTTGACTTTCAAAACTAGTCAGTCAGTGACTAGCATATAAGTTTCTTATGTACTGTTCTAGTGAGAATTAGACGAAAGTTTCTCGCAGATGGTAGAATGAGACTGTTCTTTTAACTGTTAATGGACTAAGACGCCAACTAAAGACCAGTGCATAAACATCTCCTGTTACTATACCTTTTTGAATGAGCATAAATTCTTGTTTGGTGAAGTACGCCTCTTTTGCCATTCTTATAACATTCCCCTAACTGCACTATGCCGACGTCGACTGGGCTGTTATAAGAGATGTGAGGGGTGAGGTTTCTGTCGCGTTTCGTAAAATAACTTTCCAAATACATCGATAGTACAAGGAATAAAGAGAGGTTGTATTTCGGGGTCTGAAATTCCTAGGGAGGGGTTGTCGTGTTTCTTGCGATGCTGAGTATGGATTCACAGAGAGACTTTATGCTGCTTGTACCTGAAATTCATATTAAACAAATCAATTTTTTAAAGAAACTTTCGTCTACATAAATGACAGTTTTACGCACTAGTATTTGACATAATTTCCGACAATTAACCTGAAACGAAAATATTGAATGATGGGGTTACGGAGTCACTATGAAATTTTTAGGTGTTATTGTCAATGTGGCATATCTGTCAATTCACAGACATGACATGTTAGCGATGGTGTATCCCAAACAGTCTTAAAGCAGTCACAGGACGATGTCATCGAGTGATAAGTCAGAGTGACACCATATAGTGTTAAATACCATCACGAAATAAATTACACAATACCACCAAAGAGAAGTCAGAAGAGGAAGTCATCTAAACTTCCCTCTGTGAATAGTCGTGAAGTACCCATTCGAATATCATTGTTAGTATGGTCAGCGGAATGTCCTATGACATGTCTTTGATGTTGTTTGCCAAGACATTCACACTGTAACCGCGACAGTCTGGTTGCTTTCAATGGGGACATTGTATAGGTGAACCGACAGCACCCCCTGGTCCACCTCGATTTTGACTGAGTATCACCGGGGGCGATATCTGGGAGGCTGGAAGCATTCCAGACAAGGTTCAAGACAAGGCTTTTATTCCAGACGTATTCCAGACAAGTATTTCGGAATTATTCCAGACAAGGCTAGCCTATAGGCTAGCGGGCTGAGAGATGCGGCTCCGGTTTATAAAGGCACCACAAGGATCGGAGTCCGATTTAGCCAGGTGCTACCTACATTTTGATCGAGCACCAAGGGGGACATCTGGGGGGCTCATACCTTCTCCCACCCTCTCTGACATCATAGAAGGACATTTGGGTCTGTAGATTTCACGTGCCCCATTCCGGACTATACGAAGTTCTTGAATGACGTTCGTCGGTATTCGAAACGAGCACTAGGCTACATGTGGTAATGCCCCACGTCCTATGGCATCACTATTAAGCGGGCGTCTTCCAAAGTGTGAGCCCACTGTATGTGTCAGACTTCAAGGTATTTTACCTCGATTAATCGTGCCTCGACATTCGTGCATAGACGATCAAATAGCTTGACTGGGATGCAAATTTCATCCTCGTCCATCAAGCTTAAAGGCCCAACTTATCATGGCTCCAAAAAGTCATAAATATTCAATATGACCTGAAAGTTACAAAGCGAATACCTTTTCCATCACCCTTAAATGTGCCAGCTTCAATGAGCACGTACGACTGTGTTGCTACTACGTGTAGGCAACTCTACGCGTTCGCTTCTACGTGACCCGCGCTTTAATGGAGACGTCAAGGAAATGCATTAGCTACCTTGACTTTGAAACTATAACAAAAATTTGACTTTGAAAAAGCAGGTTTTATTTTTTGTGACATATGAACTGCAAAATAATAGATGAACTTGATTTTGCGAGGTAAGAGCCATTAAAGCTGTCGCCTTTATCGAGGAGAGGAGAAAATAAATCTGATGTCAGGTAGACATTTAAACAAAGAGCAACCCTCTTTAAAAAATAAAATCCCTTAATAGTTTATGTTTTACCGTGTAAAATATATCACATATGTTTTACACCGGGTGACTAACCTTTTTTAAAAAAATATATAAATACATATTAAAATATACTATAATAAAACTTTTTTAAATTTAAACTAAGAAAAGAACTGTTTAACAACCTGCTCACCGCCTTGGATAATATTTTTTTAAATAGAGGAAACACAGTTAATATATATATATATATATATATATATATATATATATATATATATATATATATATATATATATATATATATATATATATATATATATATATACATATATACATATACATATATACATATATACATATATATATATATATATATATATATATATATATATATATATATATATATATATATATATATATATATATATATGTAATGCAAACAAATGAGAGATGTCGGAGAACAGGTAGGACCATAATGTAATGCAGGCCGGTAACCGAACTAATTCAGTTATCAGGTAGGAGACCTCAATTCACATTATGAAGTCATAATGCTTGTAGTCATTGGAGAATTAACCGTGGAAGCTGTCGACGAGTGGAGGCAATCACAAGGTAGAGTCAAATAAAATCCGATGCCATGAAAGGAAGAGGTAGTTTGGCCATATTACAGTTTTTAATTCTTAGAAATGTTGCACGACATCTTTTAACAGGATACCACATTCAGAACAGGCATAATGCTTCCGGAGCAGCACATGAAATATATAAAAACCGCAGCGCAATTTACGACATGTTAACAGGTCGGAGAGCAGAGACACAAGACCCGAGAAAAACCTAGTTCTATGTCCTTGAGAACAGGTGGGCTGAACTTTAATTGGTTAGAATTAGCACCTGACTATAACACGTCATATGCGGTGATCATTTTCGACTGTTCTACTCGGTTTGAATTATATAAGATGTACGCGCGTGGCTTCCTTAAGGGGTAAATAATAGATTACTTTGGTTATTCCTAGATCAAATTTAGATGAGTGATAATGTTCTGTTGCGATAAGTTAATGACGGAAAAGGTTTGAAATTTGTTTCATATATATATATATATATATATATATATATATATATATATATATATATATATATATATATATATATATAAGGTCTTATGGCGGCCCTGTGGTGCAATGCGCTAGCTTTCGGGGCTGAGGGTGCTCGGATCCCAGCATCGCGCCACGAAAAATGCCTCCGTTTGTGTCGTCCCTTCATAGGGAGGTAATACTGTCCGCCTATATTGTGCCCCCATAATAAAATGGACAGTAAACTGTGTCATAATATAGGCGAATGTTTGACGACAAGTGCCTCAGCTTAAAATAAATAAATATATATATATATATATATATATATAAGGGCTTGTGGCGGCCCTGTGCTGCAGCGCACTGGTTTTTGGGACTGAGGGTGCTCGGATCCCAGCGCCGCGCCACGAAAAATGCCTCCGTCCGTGTCGTCTCTTCATAGGGGGTAATACTGTCCGCCTATTTGGTGCCCCAGTAATAAAATGGACGTAAACTGTGGCATAGTATAGGAGAATGTTTGACAACAAATTCCTCCACTAGAAAAAATAAATATATAAATAAATAAATAAATAAATATATATATATATATATATATATATATATATATATATATTGTTACATGTTTGGGAGCCAATTTGGCGTTTTATCGCCAAAGTGCGATGTTTCGGGAGTTGTGGAATTAAAACGAAGGAGTAAGTGATAAATCTGGATATTAGGTTGATTGTTGGAAAATCGTTTGGTTGTGTAGTGTGGCAACGCAGGTTTTTGTTGTACGAGATTAATAGGGTTTTAGAACAATAATTGAGTTTAAGCGTAGTTCTTGAAGAGCTAGGTGAGCGTTTTCTTTGGAAGTTCAAGTTCTCTCGGTGTAGAGAGAGGTATTTTCTTGGAATAGGGTTCTACGGATCTTTGGTGAAAAAGGTCGTATAAGTTTACTATTAAGTGCTATAATAATTGTATTATTGTATGTGTTCTAAAACTTGAGATTCCTGCTGTAAGAGTGGAATGTGTAGGTGCTGAGGATTGTTAATTTCAGTGAAGATTTGCAGTAATATTGTCCTCTACTGCTGTTACTTGTGTAAAAGAAGATTCTATGTTATCTATGTTCTGCTGTTTATATAAATTTCCTCTGTTTCTCAATTTGTGGTAACTGGCATGATTTATTTCTGTTGTATTTGAAATTCACTTGTAGATTTTAATTTTCCCCGTACCACGAAGTTGGTACAATTTTTGGTGTCAGAAGTGGGATAATTTTAAGTGAATGCGAGTTACCCGAAAAATGGAAGAACAGCTAAAACTGATTTTAGAAAAGATTGGCGAAAGCCAGAATCGTTTAGAAACAGGAAATTGGCGAAAGCCAGAATTTACTCGCCAATCAGTTAGAATCGAAAATTGGCGAAAGTCAGAATGTTTCTCGCCAATCAATTAAAAGAGGAAATTGGCGAAAGCCAGAAACAACTCGCCAACCAGTTAAAAGAGGAAATTGGCGAAAGCCAGAAGAAGTTGGAAACGGGACTTGGGGAAATTAGCGAGAGTCAAGAACAACTAAAAATTACCGTAGGCGAGAAATTTAATGAAATGAAGAACGCGTCAACACTATCGAGTCGAAACTCAAAGCTACGGTCGAGACTGTTGACCAGAAAATTAGGGAAGCCATTAAAAAACAAATTAACGGCCTAGAGAAGAAATTCGCAGAATAATCAGCGCCAGTTACTGTACCTTGCTACTCTGACGCTAGTATTGAGGAAGCGTACCCGGTGTCGAAATCGTCCCGCCCTGCCGGAAAAGTGTCTACTTATGACGGCAAAACGTCTTGGCAGGTGTTTAAAACCCAGTTTAATATGGCATCGACTGCCAATGGATGAGACATTGCAATGCAAGCATGCCAATTGGCTACTTCACTCCGTGGCGAGGCTGCCGATGTACTGCAGATCATCGCAGTAGAGAAACAACTAGATTTTGAGGCCTTGTCGAGTGCTCTCGAAATGCGCTTTGGCGAGAAATGCCGTAAAGAGTATAGCCGCTTACAGCTGAAGTCCCGCCAACAGAAATCAACAGAGACACTACAGGAACTTGCGTCAGCTATTGAGGGATTAGCTCAATTAGCTTTCCCAGAATGTCCGACGGAAGTTAGGGATAACCTAGCATTAGAATACTTTGTGGACGCCATCCGCGATCCGGAGAGTCAACGAGCACTAAGAATGGCGGACATCAAAGACTTGAAGTCAGCTTTGGTGTACGCAATGAAGTACGAGTCCGCTCAGAGGGCGACACGCCGTGACCGCCAACTAGTGAGAGGGGTGACCGCCGCCGAAAACGACCCAACAGCCGCTCGATTTTGAGAAATAGAAAAACGAATCGGTGCCTTGGCAGGGGTGAATTCAAACATGTTGCCAAGAAGAAATCCTTTGAAGTGCTGGACCTGCGGGCGTGAGGGGCATCTCAGAAGGAATTGCCTAACGCGCCAAGCCGACGAATCAAAAGACGCCAAGGCTCACGGAAACTAGTTCCTGGCCACCTTAAGGGGCGAAGGCAGCCGGACGAGGAGAAGCCCTCTTTCAGTACACTGCATGTGTCGTCGACACATCGCGAAGAGAACGGACCGTTTGTAGAAGGGTTCGTGAATGGACAACAGTGTTGCATGTTAGTTGACACAGGTGCTAACGTTACCATCGTCAGGACGGACATAGCCCAAGAATTTGGCGAGAAGTTACTTTTCACGCAGCCAAACATCACTTTGCAGACCGTGACCGGGGACAAGGTAAAGGTAAGAGGAAAAGTTGCTCTTAATATAAGTTTTGGGAATAGTAGTTATCGGCATACGGCATATGTTGCCGATAACTTTGACCCGATCATCCTAGGACTTGACTTTTTGACTGAAAACAACTTCATAATAGATTTTAAACTTAATCAAATCCATGCCATGACCGAAGATATAATTATATTTCGTAACAATAGTGAATCTTGCAACCAGATAATAGCTTCCCAAGATATCAGCATTCCTTCCATGTCAGAAATAGTCACGACCGGTTTAGTTCAGAATGACAATAACTATACTCTCGCCATCACCGAATACCCCAACAATGACAATAGTAAAAGAGGTCTTTAAGTTGCCGCAACTCTTGTGGACCTGTCGAAAGGTGCGGTTCCTGTCAGGATTGCCAATGTCAGTGACAAAGCTAAGGTAATCCGGAAGAAGGAAATGCTGGCAACTTGTACCCCGATCACCGGAATAAGCAGAAAGTGTGACCTGTCAGTCGTCGAACGCTCTAATTTGACAGAAGATTTATTAAAGAATGTAGAATTGACTAATCAACAGAGGATGGGGCCAGAAAAATTCATCGATGAGTTCCAAGACGTGTTCGCCCGTGCATCGGAAGTGGGTCGTACGAACTTGACGCAACACCGAATTGACACGGGGAACCACCCACCAATCAAGCAACATCCCAGAAGACTCCCTTTGACGAAACAAGAGGAGGTTGGCGAACTACTACAAGCGATGCTGAAGGATGATGCTATCGAGCCCTCCACCAGTCCGTGGGCTTCTCCTATCTTCCTAGTCCGGAAGAAGGATGGATCTACCAGGTTTTGCGTAGATTACCGTCGGTTAAATGACATAACTAAGAAGGACAGCTACCCGCTCCCTAGAATTGATGACACCTTGGAAACCCTCACCGGGCACAAGTGGTTTTCCACTCTTGACCTGAAAAGCGGGTACTGGCAGGTTGAAATCCGACCCGAAGATAAAGAGAAGACAGCGTTCACTACTGGGCCAGGACAAGGGCTATGGCAGTTCAAAGTTATGCCATTTGGACTATGCAATGCGCCCGCGACTTTCGAGCGTCTAATGGAAACAGTTTTGGGAGGACTTTCCTACGAAGCCTGTCTGGTCTATTTGGACGATATAATCGTTGTAGGGCGAGAATTCGAAGACCACCTAAGAAATCTCAGAAAGGTGCTACAAAGGCAACGGGGGGCTAGTTTGAAGCTCAATTCTAAGAAATGCAACTTGTTTCGCCACCAGGTGACGTACCTCGGTCATATCATCTCCGACAGAGGGGTCCAGACTGACCCTAACAAAGTGTCGGCAGTCAAAGACTGGTGCCGACCAGAAGATCTACATCAATTGCGGAGCTTTTTAGGTCTCTGCTCTTACTACAGGCGGTTTGTTAAAGGGTTCTCAAATTTAGCTCTACCCTTTCACAGATTGACAGAAGCAAACCAGAAGTTCGTCTGGACTGATGAGTGTGAAGACGCATTCAAGAAGCTTAAGAAAACCCTAACGTCTACACCCATCCTGGCCTACCCAGAGCCTGATAAAGAATTTATCCTTGATACGGACGCAAGCTTTGACGCAAGCACGGGGCAGTCCTGTCGCAGGAAATAGACGGACAAGAAAGAGTTATCGCCTACTGGAGCAAGTGCCTTTCCAAGAGTGAACGGAACTACTGCGTCACAAGAAAAGAATTGCTAGCCATGGTGAAGGCCGTAGAACATTTCCATCATTACTTGTACGGCCAGAAGTTTGTGCTGCGAACCGACCACGCCTCTCTCACATGGCTTCTGAACTTTAAAAATCCTGAAGGCCAGGTGGCCAGATGAATACAGACATTACAAGAATACACTATCGACCTGAAACACCGTAAGGGTTCTTCGCACGGCAATGCTGACGCGCTATCCAGAAGACCGTGCTCTGACAGTTGCCGATATTGCACTAAGGCCGAGAAGAAGTACGGCTTTGAAATTCCTACTTTTCAGCAAGTCACTGCTGTCACCCTGTCTCCGGACCCGTGGAGTGATGAGCAGCTTCGAAAAGAACAAAATGAAGACCCAGACATCAAACCCATAGTAGAACACATGGGGTTGTCCAGCACCAAACCTGGCTGGCAACAAATATCGACCTTTAGCTCGAATACCAAATACTACTTGGCCCTTTGGAACTCCCCGCACTTACGAAACGGTGTCCTATACCGAAAGTGGGAGTCAGACGATGGAAAAACAACAAGATGGCAGCTCGTGGTTCCTCGCTCAAAAATTCCTGCAATTTTAGAAGAACTCCACAGTAGTCCCGCCGGAGGGCATTTTGGGGTGAGGAAGACCTTGAACAAGGTGCGGGAGCGATTCTTCTGGGGAAAAGCCAGAGACGATGTCGAGAAGTGGTGCCGAGCCTGCGACGCCTGCGCAGCTCGCAAAGGACCAAAGAGACGTAGCCGAGGGAAGATGCAACGTTACAACGTAGGTGCCCCCTTCGAGCGCGTCGCCATCGATATCCTGGGACCTCTTCCACGTTCCACTGATGGCAACAAGTACATGCTCGTTGCCATGGACTATTTTACTAAGTGGCCAGAAGTTTACCCCATAGCTGATCAGGAGGCAGTCACCGTAGCTGAAACTTTAGTTCTGAATTGGGTCTCCAGATTCGGAGATCCCATGCAGATACACTCTGATCAGGGGACTAATTTCACATCTGCAATTTTCACCGAAATGTGCTGATTATTGGAGATCGAGAAAACCAGAACAACTCCTCTACACCCCCAGTCGGATGGTATGGTCGAACGCTTTAATAGAACCATCCTTAACCACATTTCTTTACTTGTATCTAGGCACCAGAAGGACTGGGACCGGCACCTACCTCTTTTCCTTTTAGCGTATCGCAGCGCCGTCCATGAGACAACGGGGCACACTCCTGCTGAGATGCTTTATGGACGGAATCTGCGGCTGCCGTGTGACCTCCTTTTTGGCTGCCCCCCTGATGCATCCTCTTCTCCGGAGGAGTATGTCCGCGATGTCCAGGACAGACTGGAAGGAATCCACCACTTCGCCCGGGAGCGGATCAACGTGGCCAAAGACAGAATGAAGAGGCGGTACGACGCGACAGCGACAGATCATCAGTTCCAGGAAGGAAGTAAAGTTTGGCTGTGGAGCCCCGTTCGTAGGAAAGGCTTGTCCCCCAAGCTACAGTCCCACTGGAGCAGTCCCTTCGTCGTGGTCAACAGAATCAACGATGTCGTCGTACGGATTTGCAAATCTGCGAACAGCAAAGCGAAGGTCGTGCATTACGACCGGCTCGCTCCTTACCATGGGACGTGAGTGGGTCCTGAAGAGTTTGAGGATACCCGAGCCACGGCTCGTAGGCTGTTGCTCCTAAGTAGATCCAGGCTACCCAATTTATTTATTTATTTATTTATTATTTTTATTTTATATATTAATGTTGCAACTGTTGTTTTTATGTGTTTATTTATTTAATTTGTAATGGTATATGTGCTGTGTTTTTATGAAATTGTATTTTGTAGTAGTAGTTTTAGGACCGTTGTTGTTAGTGTAGGACTGTCCGGGACGTCCAGTCTTTTGAGGAGGGGGCAATGTTACATGTTTGGGAGCCAATTTGGCGGTTTATCGCCAAAGTGCGATGTTTCGGGAGTTGTGGAATTAAAACCAAGGAGTAAGTGATAAATCTGGATATTAGGTTGATTGTTGGAAAATCGTTTGGTTGTGGAGTGTGGCAACGCGGGTTTTTGTTGTACGAGATTAATAGGGTTTTAGAACAGTAATTGAGTTTAAGCGTAGTTCTTGAAGAGCTAGGTGAGCGTTTTCTTGGGAAGTTCAAGTTCTCTCGGTGTAGAGAGAGGTATTTTCTTGGAATAGGGTTCTACGGATCTTTGGTGAAAAAGGTCGTATAAGTTTACTATTAAGTGCTATAATAATTGTATTATTGTATGTGTTCTAAAACTTGAGATTCCTGCTGTAAGAGTGGATTGTGTAGGTGATGAGGATTGTTAATTTCAGCGAAATATATTTATATAAATTATGTTTATATAAATTTCCTCTGTTTCTCAATTTGTGGTAACTGGCATGATTTATTTCTGTTGTATTTGAAATTCACTTGTAGATTTTAATTTTTCCCGTACCACGAAGTTGGTACAATATATATATACCGAGCCTGTGATGGAGAAAAACCGATAGAAAAATTTTATTGCTTAACAGGGGATTGATGATATGCGAGATTATTTAATACCCCGTCTTAAGAAATTGTAAAATATAGTATATACAGCCATACTTCCGAACTCGTCCGCTTCGGTGCACGTTGCATTTCCATGCAAAAAAGAATGGTTCTGTACTTCTCGACGTGTGCTCGGTACTCGTGACACATGCTAAAACATGTACGAAACAAGACGGCGCCCCGCATACTGTCTCTCCAGACGAAAAAAAGACCGAAATCGATTGAATTAAAAAAATTTCTTCAAAAGTATCACTCTGACAAAGCTCTAGCAAACCGAAATGTGGACTTGTTGAATGATCAAGCAATGTCTCACTTGAGAAATAATTTGAAACGCAGACAGAAGCAAGTTTCTATGGATAGGTATCTATGGAAAGATGCCACGAAGTGCAGAATTATCTGATTTCTAGAAACGTGTAATTGTCCGGTATCACAGAAATGGCCGATCCTTAAGGGACATATCTACCGAGCTGAATTACTGACCATGGCCTATGTGATTCTGAAGTGGAAGGTAAG
Organism: Dolomedes plantarius; assembly: GCA_907164885.2. Taxonomy (NCBI): domain Eukaryota; kingdom Metazoa; phylum Arthropoda; class Arachnida; order Araneae; family Dolomedidae; genus Dolomedes; species Dolomedes plantarius. The sequence continues at coordinate 74,498,441 of OU015503.1, forward strand.
CGATGATTGCCAGAATGTGCCCCGAGTCGGCAGGACCACGAAACTGGTAGATAAAGACTGACGGGTGCTTTCCAGAGAAATTCGAAAAAACCGTACTTAACCGATGATCCACATACCCCAGGAGTTTCAACAGGCATCTGGGAATAGTTGGGTGTTTCGATTGAATACCATCCGTAGGTAAACACACCTGCTTGGTTTTCTTGGTCGTGCTGCCGCCCTAATGCCTTTCATCACAAAGTCCAATCACGCTGCTCGGTTTATGTGGTGCAAAGCATGTCGAAATTAGATGGTAAAACAGTGGAAACGGGTTCTCTGGAGTAAGGAATCACGGTTCGCCCTCTACCTTTCGGATGGCAAGGTCTGAGTCTGGGTCTGGTGTCTATCTGGCGAACGCCTCCTGCTAGAATGCATTGTGCCCACAGTAAAGTTCGGCGGAGGTGGAATTATGGTCTGAGGGATTGCTCCTGGTATGGATTGGGACCCTTGGTCCCATTTGATGGTAAGCTCAACGCCGACGCCTACTCCACTATTTTGGCTGACAATGGACTTCCTTCATTGTGGCAGTTTTACGGATTGGATCCATGTTACTTCCAGGACGACAACGGCAGCTGTCATGTTGTGAGGTCCACCATGGATTGGTATGGTGACAATGGGGTTAACCGAATGGACTGGCCTGCCCAGAGCCCAGACCTAAACCCTATCAAGAACCTCTGGATGAGTTGGATCGCAGAATTAAGGGGTGCAAAAACCGTCCAAAATCGGTGAAGGAACTTACATGTTTTCTCCAATCCGAGTGGAAGAAAATTCGATTAGCCGTCATACAAGGACTTGTGGAAATCCTGTTCCGGAGGGTTGAGGCTCTCATTGCCTCTTGTGGAGGCTCTACCAACTATTGGATATGAATAAATTTAGTTTTCCTTTTCTATCACAGGTGTCCAAATACTTATTGGTAGATAGTATATATACAGGGTTTGTATAAAAAGTATCGGGAAAAGTTTCGGAAAAAAATTTATTTGAGATATTGCTACAATTCCTCAAAAGTCTTCAAAATACATCCCCTGAGCGTCGACACACTTTTGCCAGCTGCTTTTCCACGACTCGAAGGCTCCCTGGTAGACGAATTCTGGAACGTCCTTAAGGGTACGCGTGCAAGCTTCTTTGACAGCACTTGGGATCCCATGGTGGTATCCGTTGAGGGAGGATTTCACGTTTGAGAATAGGAAATATTCTGCTGGTGCGAATTCCGAACTGTAAGGGGGTTGGGGAATCGTCGCTATGTCGTTTATCGTCAGGTACTCGGTCACTTTGGAGCAGGTGTGGCTGGGTGCACTGGGTCGAGTTTAGTGCAGATCTTGCGCATCGCCAAATTTTCAGTGATAATGCTGTGCACTGTCATCTTATCAATGGCAGTTTTATCTGTGACCATGCGCACAATTAACCGACGGTCTGAATTCAGCACTTCACGCACTCGTTGCACGTTGTCGTCGGTTGTTGAGGTCGACGGTCTGCCAGCTCGGGGCTCGTCCTCCACACTCTCTCGGCCATCTTTGAAGAGCTTGTGCCACTTAAAAACTGCAGTTTGTGACATGCTTTCATCCATGGACACTTGGCGAATCATGCCCAACGTCTCCGAACCCTATTTCCTCAGTCCAACACAAAATTTGATGGCGTACCGCTGTTTAATCTTTAGCTGCATTTTGCACTTGCACCGAGTCACTCGACAGGGGTCCACTAAAAACACGATATAGACTGGACGAACGCTCGCAGACGACTGGCTCTTGGTGCTTCTTGTAGGTCAAATCCCCCACCACCGAGCATGCATGGTATGAACACGATCCAACGTACAGTCACGTCAGGAAAAAATTGTTCCCGATAATTTTATACTGTATATATGTACACACATATATACAGTATTTTACCATATACTGTATTTTATACACACATATATATATATATATATATATATATATATATATATATACATATATATATATATATATATATATATATATGTGTGTGTGTGTGTATATATATATATATGTGTATATGTATATATATATATATATATGTATATATATATATATATATATATATATACATATATATATATATATATATGTATGTATGTATGTATATATATATGTGAGTGTGTGTGTGTATTACATTTATTATATTCATAGTTAATTTCTTAACAGATTAAAAATAATGTTAACAGACTCAAAATAATGCTGTTTGTTTCTGTACTGATACTAATCTGTGACATTCAACAAACTTTATTGAATATGGGATACATAATTAAAAACAAACTTCAATTTTACAGAGTGAGGCGTAATCTTGCTGGATATCACACTTTTCTGAAGAGTGGTCCCAATTCCCCCACTGAAACCTCGAAATTCCTCCCAGGGGAGGGAGGATTTCTCCCCATTTTGAGAATTCCTTTTCTAGCTTAGGTCTATAAATTTGACCATATCCGTACCGGTTTCGAGCCTGATTTCGTCTCGCGTGTTCATAATATGCTTTGGAGCAGTGCTCACAGACGTGGTTCGGCTCTTTGTGGATGGTTAATCACATGATTGTGGGGTTTATTTATTGCGTGTATGTCTGTTTTTCTTATTCAATAGCAGTTATCGGGCATCATCTGAAATGTCACACACACCATTGAAATCCAAACTCTTATGTTTCGCCGCTTGTATCTTGGCATCTGCGTCATGCTTGCTTTATCCATTTAAGTATTGAGTGACTGCATTGTTCAGTGCTACAATGAGAGCTCTCCTAACTGAATTTTAATATATTTAAGATTGCGCATCAGTGGACCTCACACGTATTCCCACTGTATTGAAAGTTATAGAGAATATTATTTGACTTCCCTCGTGTGTGTGTGTGTATATACTACCTGAAAACCCGCACTTCGCTACGGAGTACATTCAAATTAAATACAACGGTTAATGTATGCAATTAATGCCAAAAATAATTAAATATTTATATATATTTATAATAAATACGGCGATCAATATATACAATTGATGTAGAAAAAAATATATATATTTATAAAAAAATCGTAAAGGATATTTTTATAGACAAAATAATGTCCAATCGCAATAGCAAGAAAAAAAATATTTTTTTGTCTATTTAGTTGTTATGCACGTGACGATAAATTTATTTAAAGTACCAGAAAAAGAAATCACGTAATCAGCATTTAATAAATTAAATTCTAAAAATTAATCTTTAAAAATTCAACAAAAATAGAGGTAAAGATTCGAAAAAGATTTCATTTTAAAGGAATTTTTATGATCTTTCTCGTGATATAAATTTTATAACCCTCAAATTATTATTTTAAATGCAAACTTAACAAAAGTTACTAAAACAGCTGAAAAATTTAATTTAAAAAAAATAACTTTTCAAAAATCTCTCGTAGTGCACCCCTACACTATAAGAAGAATAGCCATGCAAAATTTCAGCCCTTTAGGTCCAGCGGTTTGGTCTGTGCGTTATATGTCAGTCAGTCAGTGAGTCAGTTACGAAACTGTTTTATATACACTGGTGTAAGAATTTAAGAGAATTTGTAGACTTGGTCGATTATCTCTAGAACTACTGTACCGATTTTAATGAAATTTTATATGTACATACATTGATACAATACAAAACAAATAACCATTCAATAATTGTAATACACACGCTTGATCGTGCTTAACACTCGTTGGAGTCGGAAGGTATGAAACAGCCGTTGCAGAATAAACAAAAAAATGGGTTAATAGAGGGGTTAATAGGAAGTATGGTCCCCTCTTACAGATATACAGGTCTCGCAGCGTGATTTCATACTTGAAATAAGACAGATTATCATTTCCTGTGGGAATTGGTCCCACTCGGTCAGCAACGCTGTTTTCATTCCCTGGATGGTTCTCGGAGGGGGGTTGCGAGTTGCAATTGCCCTCCCCAGAGCGTCCCAGACATGCTCTATAGGGTTAAGGTCTAAAGATCTGGCTGGGAAATTCATCCGGCGAATATCCTCACTCTCTAGAAATTCGTCGACCATAAGAGCTCTATGTGGCCTCACGTTATAGTCCATTAAAATGAACTCAGGGCCAACTGCACCCCTGAAAATGCGAACATAGGGCTCCAAGACCTCATCCCTATACCTCACACCAGTCACAGTGCCTCTTTCAAAGACATGGAGAGGTGTGCAGCCATCCAACATTATGCCTGCCCAGACCCTTAAACCTCCTCCGCCATAATGGTCAAATTCGCGGACATTGGAGGGTAGGTAGCGGGTCCCTTGTTTTCTCCATATGAACGCACTACGAGAATCGGTGTTTAGGCTGAACCGGGACTCATCAGTGAAGAGAACGGTCGCCCATTGATCCATACTCCAATCTCTATGCTCTCTGCACCATGATAAACGGATTCTCCTGTTCGTTGTATTGAGCGGGACGCAAACAGCAGGTCTTCTTGCAAACAACCCTCTTTCATGAAATCTTTTGGAAACAGTCACCCTTGATACACGGGTTCCTGTATCACGGGTGGCTGCATACATTTCACGAGAGAACTGAGAAGCTGTAGCACTGCTGTTACGCCTCGCTATAATCGACAAATGGCGATCTTCTCTGGCCGGAGTGGCTCTTGGACGACCTTGCCCAGGCTTTTTCTCGATGGATCCGGTATCCTGGAACTGTTTCCATAAGTTACACACGACGCTGGGCGTTAAATTGAACTCTCTACAAATTTGGACGAGATTGGCCTGCTTTTAGCCTCTCCACAATTTGCCACCTCATTCCATCATCTAAACGTTGGTAGTTACTCATTTTTACTGTTACAATTTAAAATTAACCGATTGCTGCAAAATAACACCAAGAAATTCGCCGAGGTGTGCTAGCGAACGAAATGTGTCTTAACTTACGAGCGCTTATAAAGCCTGTTTCTCTACTGGCTCCGCCTACACACACGTGTACGCTTACGTATTTGACGTACAAGATTTGCATTTTTGTCTAGAAGCAGTGGTTTTACATTCAGTTCAGTTCTTTTCATGAAATTCGATAAAATATGCAAATTCTCTTAATTTATTTCACCAGTATATATATATATATATATATATATATATATATATATATATATATATATATATATATATACACAGTAGAACCTCGTTTATCCGGATCAGATTTGTAGAATTTTTTTTTAATTTAATGTTCGTATTAGATCAGGATCCCCAAAGGGGTCGATAGAGTTCTCTGGGGGTCGATGAATATACGAGGGTTGAAAGGGGTCAATAAATACCAAAGAGAGTCAATTAAACTGTCTAGGAAAAATATAGAATCTTCCAATAAAAATTCGAAATACGGGTATGATCAACTACTGACTACCCTAGTTATAGCATGAGTTTTACCTTAGTCTACGCTGCTTACAGCATGCGTTACTCTGTTTTCACGCATCTGGCAACGGTACTAGTATTTCAAATATGTTATAAACGCTGTGGGTTCATTATGCACAGACATACGTTGCAGTGTTTCTCTAATAGGGTTGTCACTCTAAGTATTTTATATCTAAATGTAGATATTTTGTCCTTTACATGGAAAATAGCGTAATATATCGAAATCATTGTAATATATCGAAACCATTATCGAAACCCACCAATTCTAAATATCTATTGTTAGCAAAAGTTGGCAACGCTGCACTGTGAGAAAAAACAGGCAGTTCTTTGTAGCTCGTGCGGGATTAAGTCGAGAATGAATTTCAGCGTCCCGCCAAGTAGGCACACGCCAATTTCTGATGTCCGGCCGAACGGGATACAACCAGACATCCAAAAACGCCGGTCCACGACTGACTATTAAACTTTAATCTCTCTTTACTGCAAAACCATTATATTATCACTCACTGAAGGCAACGCCGACCACCACCATCATACTCACAATTAGGCATTAAAACTCTTCCCTCGAAAGAATTTTTTGACATCTATAATTACTTATTTCAGAAGTAATGCTTATAAGAATTTCAAGAGTAACTTATATTGGAACAATAATTATAAATACTCCCACCCTTATTTAAAGTAATCATGTGTTTTACTCAGCTTTCGTCCAACATCTGCATATGATACCAACATCTGCATATTTTACAAACAGGTTTCCATATTACAATAATATGTATCCAGCTCGGATACCAACATCTGCATATTTTACAAACAGGTTTCCATATAACAATAATATGTATCCAGCTCGGATACCAACATCTGCATATTTTACAAACAGGTTTCCATATTACAATAATATGTATCCAGCTCGGATACCAACATCTGCATATTTTACAAACAGGTTTCCATATAACAATAATATGTATCCAGCTCGGATACCAACATCTGCATATTTTGCAAACAGGTTTCCACATTACAATAATATATATCCAGCTCGGATACCAACATCAACATATTTTACAAACAGGTTTCCATAAGAACTTATACAACTCAAAGTAAATTAACAAAGTAATACTTAATATGAGATAAATAAACATAAATAATTTAGAATAATTTTAACTACTATCTTAACTAATAAAATTTATCAAAGTGACTTTCAGTTGTCTCATTATTTAATTCGTGCGGGATTAAGTTGTGTCTCTTACTACTGCTGTTTTGTTCTGCAAACGTATTGTGTTTTAACATTAAAAATCTGATTTTAATACTCACAATGTCGGCTACCAATGCTATGAAGAAATGCAGACAATATTCACAGGAGTATTTGAAGTATGGTTTTGTGCCATCGTTTGCTAATGAAACTATTCCCATGTGCTTATTATGTAAAAAAAAACTTTCAGCAATGATGCTATGAAGCCGGCGAAAATCGAAGACCACTTGGAAAGAATCCATTCTGATAAGAAAAACAAAGATTTTGAGTATTTCAAAAAAACTAAAAGAGAAATTTAGAGTTCGGCCAAATTTGAATACATACTTGAAGTCATCAGCCAATGTTGATAAAGAAGGAGGACTGAAAACAACCTACAGCATCTCTCTTAATATAGCATGGAAAGACAAACCGTATACTACTGGTGAAGATACTGTTTGCGAAGTTATGTGAAGAAAATGTTGAAACTTTCAAACAATTACTTTGGCACGCTGAGGTAAAGTTGTTGTCAAGAAGTGATAGTTTGCAGAGGCTTGTTGACTAGTACGACTCATCTGAACAGTTTCTTAGGAATGTGGATCCATCAATATGTGACGAGTTATAACAATGCAAGAACCATCTGTTCTATTTGGCAGACCTTTATTCGAAATTTAATGAAGTACAGAAGCGCTTGGAAGGAAAAAACCGTTACAATTGTTCAAGCTCTAACAATTATGATAGACTTTCAAGTAAAAATGGAGCTATTTAAATATTCACTGGAACGATCCGATTTTAAATATTTTTCAAACTTGCGAGTACTGAAAAGATTACCGACCGTGATTTGGAGATACAGTAACCACCGCTTATAGTGATCAGTGCTTATAAGAATCAACCGTTTATAAGAATCAATATCGCGAAAACAAAAACAAATATATAATTTCCATGTTAAAATTTTCGCTTTAAAGAATCAATCCACCGGTTTTAAGAATCAGTTTACACTCTTCGCTTTCCTTTCATATTTCCAAAAAAGCCCCTTAAACCCTCAAAAGGCACGAAGTTCTTTCATTTTTTTTTAAAGAAAGATAGATAAAATGGGATGGAATATAGTCATAAAATTCATCCCTTTCTTTGTTAGACATAACATAATAGTTTCCCCTTAAACGCTTTAGCACAACACTGTCCTATTAGCTTGACTCGGGGGCATCTTTACCCGTCCGGGTCTGATTTCACTTTTCTCCACTGACAAACAAAAATAGGGACTCTTTTTTCCCACATCCTGGTTGCGGCTCCCTGGATCCTGAAACACATAAATCTTCGGCGAAGTGTCCACCATCACATAGGCAAACGTGACATTAGTAGATTCAGCACGTTATCAAACAGCGAAACGTAAGTTAGAAGGTGAATCTTCGTCTGAGACTATTATTATTGAAAGAGGTATAAACAGCCTCCTGAAAACTTCATTACGTCAAACTACCATAGAAAACTTTTTTTTGCTCCCTTCCTGTAGTTTAAATGTTAAAACTGTTAAACAGGTATGTTGTAACAAATATTGGATTTTTTCTTCTCTTACTATAATCATGTGCATCTATTTATAGGCCTAAAAATAAGTTGTATTTATAAAATTATAAAAAATAATTTTAATAAACGATAATTAACGTAAATTAAAGAGTATTTTATGTTAAATTATCTAATATATGTATATATAGGTGTGTGTGTGCCTGTCCTGAAACCTAAATTTCGGCTATAAGAATCAACCGCTTATAAGAATCAAAAACAGTAATAACAAACGTGATTCTTATATCACTGTATTAATCACTGATTCTTAAATCACTGTATACATTAAACATCTTGATAAATTAAGAGAAGACTTTAAAGCACGTTTCGAAGACTAGGAGAATATTCATGTTCCCGAATGGTTTGCTACACCATTTCATGTAAAAATAGATAATGAAGGTAGTGAACCTGGCTTTGAGGATGAACTGATTCAAATATGTGTAGATCTCGAAGCTAAAGCGTTGTTTAAAAATAAAAACCTCAGTGAATGTTTTTAATAAGAATATTGCTACTAAATATCCCAAGCTCAGAGCAGAAGCCGAAACTTTCTTACTTGCATTACGAACTTCATACATGGTTGAAGCTGGCTTTACCCACGCGAATGCAATTTTCACAAAAGTGAGGAACATATTGAACTTGGAAATTCGTGGTCATTTGCGACTAAAACTTACCAATTTTCAACCGAATATCAATAATCTTGCTGCTTCTCTTCAGACACATCCATCCCTTTATTATCACCTATTTTAATAAAAAGGTATGTTAACATATTTTAACGTATTCAGTAGTAGTCGCAAAATGACAGTAACAGTTTTTTTTCATCCAATATAATTTATGTTATATTTTCAACGATAATTGTGCATTTTACGTAATATGACACATACAGCAGTGGCGTAGCAAGGGGGGGGGGGGAAAGGGGGTCTATCATGCCCCGGGCGCCACTCGCAGAGGGGCGCCAATGTAAGATCCATATATTATATTACTATATGTTTTCGAGGTGGATGCCAATATAAGGTCTATATATTATATTACTATATGATTTTCGGGGAGGGCGCCAATATAAGGTATATATATTATATTACTATATTATTTTTTGGGGGGCGCCAATATAAGGTCTATATATTATATTACTATATGTTTTTAGGGGAGGGCACCAACATGAGGTCTATATATTATGTTACTATATGCTTTTCGGGGGGGGAATGCCAATATAAGGTCTATATATTATGTTATTATATGTTTATCGAGAGCGCCAATATAGGGTCTATATAAAATATTACTATATGTTTTTCATGGGGGGGGGGGGGCGCCACAAAGGTATCGTGCCCCGGGCGCCAGTTATGCTCGCTACGCCACTGACATACGGTTTAAGAACTATAGGCAAATTTCCATCTATACATAATTTTGCAATTATTTTATAAGATTATAATAACAGTGGAGAATATCTCCTTTTTCTGTTAATGTTATTGGGGGGATTTCATAAGATATGGGACATATAAATTCTTCTTTGGGTTGTTATCCTGGCTTGGGTTGTTATTACTGCTTAACATCAGAAATGCAAAAAAATTATTTAATGTTTTTGTTAAATACTTAATCTGGGGGTCGATAAGAAGGCAAAATTTTCTATGAAGAGGTCGACGGGATAGAAAGTTTGGGGACCCCTGTATTATATAATAATTTTTAACTATGATAGCAAGAACGTAACTATAAGTGCGCCAAATATTCGGTTTATAGTTTGATCCATTGTACAGTTTCTGCGTAGATTGCACAATAATTTATTGTAATAAAATACTTTTTGTTGAGTTTAAAATAGCTTTACTAGAGTGTCATAGGGCGTTGACGTGGACTAACTCACCAACTACTTGTGCTACAAATGAAATGGCAAGCGATCATTTGATGCAAGTGGCTGCAGACGACCTTCTGCAAATGTTAGGAACAATAAGTGGGTGCTCAGATGTTGATATGGAAGGCATCGGTGGGTGGCTTAAAGACAATAATGACGGCGGCTGCGGCGCTATGACGGAAGAAGAAATTGTAGCGGCATGCACATCTACAGCAGACAGTGGGGAAGAAGATGACGTGGACGAGAAGAAAACGATCCCACCGCAACAGCGTAAGACACATGCAGATGCTGCTCACCAGATGACAAACATCATGGCGAACTTGGAGCGTCAACCCGACACCACTCCAGATGAACTATTAATGATAAAGCGTTTGCGTGACAGTGCTTCATTTAAACGCCACATGTGTTTGAAAGAGAAGACAGTGGACCAATTCTTTGCTAAGAAATGATGTAAAAGTATTTTTTAATGTCTTGCAAACTATACAATGTAATTTTGTTACAAGACATAGTTTTTTATCGTAACAAACTGTAAGTCTGTTACGATCGTAACAGACTTTCGTTAAGGATTTTGCTTTGCTTATTTCCCGGAATATCCGGGTTTTCGATTATCCGGTTTCCCTAGGGTCCCAGTTAGTCCAGATAAACGAGGTTCTACTGTATATATATATATATACATAACTAGTTAATACAGAATATCATATTTACCTTGATATTGTTTTTTTAGAGTTAGTTGTATTTGTTCTCAAAATAAGGGTTTCTCCTAAGCCTTGCAAAGCTGTTCATGAAACACTTTTGGCGGAAAAACTTCACAAATATATTAACAAACAACCTCCGACAACACTCTGCAGTTATATAGGGAAGATAAAGAGATGATATAATGACAATGTAAAAAATATTCCCAATCTCAAAATATAAATTTCCCTTCTGTTTACAATTTCCCTGCATTTACAATTACCCCATTTAATCCTAATTTTTTTTTACTTCAATTAGTATTTCCAGCATATTTCTAGAGAATGCTATACCTGTTTCTACAACTAGTTCTTGAGTAAGTTAAATATCCTTTCATGAATCTTACATTATGAATAAATATATATATATATATATATATATCTTTATATATATATATATATATATATATATATATATATATATATATATATATATGTATATATATATATATATATACACGTGTGTGTGTGTGTTTCATAAGTATAAAATTTCTGGATGCTGTAAAACAGGAACACTTTTACCCCTTCAGGGGCTTCAACCTCCACCGTTTGCATGGTGCAGATTTTTTTTCCCGATTTTTTTAACCTAAAGAATCTTAAAAAAATTTCCAATTAAAAGTTACAAAATGTTTTTACTTCTTTAACTGATAACAGATGGCAGTACTAACCATTTTTCTGCTCATTTAACTGGAATACATTGAATGCAAGGGGAAAATAGACTAGATTTAGGCGTTTGCACTGTGCAAACGGCGCCCCTCAAAGGATTAAGGCACGTTCCCCAAATGCGAGCCGTAAGGTAGGTGTACTCGCAAAGGTTTTCTCCCGCTACCGAGGGATGTCAGGTAGGCGATAGCTATGTCACGTGGCGTGTCACGTCAAAAATCAGTAAAA